>JANHGN010020992.1:0-48788 GCA_024605025.1 Megaceryle maxima
ATAGTGCTCAAAGAAAAAAAAAAAAAAAAAAGACAAACCAGTACTATTTTTTAATAAAACATAAAGTGAAAAATACATAAGAAAAGGGGTCTGCAACCAAGTAAATTGCACAGAACCAGATTCATGGGCTTTATACACTTTATTTAGACCTACCTCTTCCCATCAGATCTTATTAAAAATAATATATTAAAAGCTTTAGCTGTATTTCTTGGGTACCATTCTGTACTAGGTACAGGGTGGTGAATATGTATCATGTTGTCCAGACCAGGACAGCTTGTCCTGCCTTCCTTAACACCAGTTCTGAACGAACTGAATTAGTATGAGGGTGCAAGTGAGCTGTATGAACTGGGGAGAAGCTAGCCCTGGATCAACAAAGGATCAGTTGCAAAGTGAAAACTAAGATACACACTCCCAGGGGAGAAAACAGGAATAAACTGGACTTCATGGGATGTCCTCTGCTTTTACCACTTTCTTCAAGTTGCAAAATGCTTTAATTTTATTTTTTTCCTTTCATTACTTCAGTATCTTTGAAATGTTGTGGATTTAATTAACATAATAATAGCTCCCTCTTGTCTCCTGTGCATAGAACAGGCTAGAAGTGCTCAGGCCTGGACTTCAGTAAACTACATGTGGACAGGGAGATGTCTTCAAAGGGTAGCATATAGTCTTGGTTAATTTTCTGCATCTGTTTTTGCCCCTTTATCTTTTCATGTTCAGACTAGGTGGGTGGTGTAAATTGAGTGGCTACAGAAATATGCATTATAGAGGACAAGATTGAATTGCATCTTCTCAAATCATTCTTAAACATAATATATCCTACATTTTCTTTCTGTATTTGTAAATAATTGTAGTTTGTAAATTTTGTTTTTGCTGTTTGTTAACCAGGCTTTCTTGGTACAGTTTCAACCTTTAAGCTTTTTAGCTGTCTGAAATATTACTGAGAAAGTATGTGTTCTTAGTCCTGTATTTTTCAGTCTGTGACTTCCTGGGAGCATGTAGGAGGTAAATAAGGAAAGCAACCTGTTACAAGTTTGGTATGCAAGCATCCACCTCTCCACTGGAGAGTTCTTAGGGATCCACAAATAGAAAGGCAAAAAACATACCAGTTAGAAAAATGTCATGCTGCTTAACTTGAACAGTAATAAAGGACTCTTAAGTTATTAATATATTTGAAAGAAAAAATAATTATTTGCACATGGGCTACTTATATACAAAGGTCCAAGATGACAATTCAGAAGGCTTGCAGCTAAAGTAAAGTAGGACAGAAAACATTCAATGGATTACTGTTTCTCAAAATACCTGTTTTCTTCTGTGTAATTCCCTTTCAAAAAAGAGATGTTTCAAGCTGACGCCACCCTGGAGCTCCTTTTCTTATTGGTTGAATAGTTTCTGATTACTGAAAAGCACAAAAAGTGAATAGGGGTTTTATGCCTTTCCCCTCCCTCCTTTTTATTTTCTTTTTTTCCTTTGTAAGGCTCTTTTATATACATCTGCAGAGAAAAAATTAAAAAACCCAAAAGGCTTAATAAACGGTTGTCCTTGTTACAGAACTAAAAGGTGGATCATGGTTTGATATTGGATCAGTAACTCTGCCCCTTCTAAGAAGTGTTATTTCCACATTTCCAAGTTACCAAAGCCAAAGCAAGATGCCATACTATGAGAACTAGCAGTATGCTTGTATACTGTATGCACAGTTTCATGTATTTAGCTCAGTGTTGTCTGACTTCTTCCCAATTATTAGAATTTTATGGCTATCTGAAAGTTATTCAGAACAACAGACTTGCCTTCCAGAATTCTTTTTCTTTTTTTTCTGTTTGTTTTTACAGACCAACTGAATTAGATGCTCTGGTATTTGGACATTTGTTCACTATTCTTACTACTCAACTAACCACTGATGAACTCTCTGAAAAAGTGAAAAACTACAGTAATCTCACAGCCTTTTGTCGGCGAATAGAGCAGCAGTACTTTGAGGGTCATGACAGAGACAGCTCCACAACTGTTGCAGCCCGATCTGCCAAGCGGTCCTTACTGAGATAAGCATGTTGTTTGGTGGTTAGGGAGGATTGCATTTCAGTTTGAGTTTTGTCATTCAGTAATTGATTTTGAGAATGGAAATGTGTGTTAGCTTTTTGAAGCTGTGAAATCATTCTGGAGAAAAAAAAGCTAAATGCAGTTTTTGTGTTGTAGAATATATTGTGCACATTTAACCTGAAATCACTGTATGAACACTTCCATTGTAATAGCCTGTATGCCACTTACTCTAAAGTGACCTTGGAAAAATGTTGTATCTGAATTAAAAAACAAAACAAAAAACCAAAACTTTAAAAAAGTTTCTCTCTGATTTTTCAAAGTCCCTTTCTTACTAAGTTTTATGTCTACAGAATTAATGTCTGTGTAGTTAATGAGTGGGATCCTGTTGGCAGGACACCTGGAGGACAGCTGTCTGGTAAACAAGTTAGAATTATGGTGCTGGGAATGAAAGGATCAATCAGAGATCTCAAGTTTGTCTGCCTCAGCTAAAATTCATTCAGAAATCAGGTGACAAAAATGTCTGGGAGCTCTGCAGCACACAAGTGATGGGATTTTTATTCTGTCAGTTATTTTGTGTCAAAGTAGCTCCTGGCTGTCATTACTACTTCTGATGTGTGTCCTGCCTCTGCTTTTATTTCTTGATCACCTTTATTTTTTTGGATTTACATTTTTTTTTCTTCCTATGATTTCCTACTTTTAAACCTCAGCTTGTCTTGCTCTTTGTTCAAGAAGTGAATTTGTTATGTAAGTGTCTGTCTGCGTGTTTCCAGTATGTTGGTTGCTTCTGAACTTTGACGCATTCTCAGAGCAAAAGGACTTAATATGAGCCTGTGGCTGGCATGCCTTGGTCCTTCTGGCTCTGTGTTATCCTGTGGTACATGCAGGCACAATAATACAGCAGTAAACCTAGAAATATAATTGTGGTGCTCCAAAAACCGTGGCAATGTGGAACTTTTCAAACTTCCACAGAGTTCATGTGTGTATGCAAGGACTCGGTCTGACTGGTATTCCTTCCAGTGCATTAAATGGCACCACTGTGTTCTGCTTTATCAGATGCACTTGACACTTTCCAAAAGCACCAACCACCCCGGGAATGTGCTGCTGGAAGAAACATTCCTTGTGAACTGGGGAATCCTGGGCAAAACTAGGAACCAGCTCAAGCTGTTTGGCTACTTGGAACTGTTGTGTTTCCTTACTATGAAATATATTCTTCTGACAATACTCCTCAGTGTCAAAATACTTAATGGCTTGAACTGGTTATGCATGAGATTATCCTTCTCTCTTAAAACCTGAACAGAAAGCAGCTGTGTACCTAGGACTGGCTGGTTCTCCCTCGACTCTGTGGCTCAGTTGTGTGTGATTCATAGGAGCGTGACTCATTCCTACTGCAGGGGACCACTATTGTCAGCTTGAATGGAAAATTGAGCTGAATTCCTACTGCCTGCTTTTTGATACAGGAATCCTACTGCAGTCAGCCATGTTAAGTATCAGTGTTTAAGGGGGGGGTCTTGGCCTTTTATCAATTCACTCTTGCTAAGAGAGGAAAACTGCCCTTGTCCTGCATTTCAGTGTTAAAATTTCACGTGCATGTTGAATATCCTTCCAAACTAAACCAAATCAGCTCTTGACTACTTACTAACAATTTCTGCTATCAAAGTTGACAGTAGATGAGAACCCAGATACTTCTTTCAAACCTGCTTTTCTGCATTAATGCAGTTTCTGGGAAAATTGGAAAAGAATTTGTTGTGGGTTTTTTTGTGTAGTTTGGAGAAAATATTATGATACACACTGCTTTGTGAGCAGACCACTCTCTAATAGCCTCTAAAGCTAGCAATGCCATGGTGTTGGGGAGATGCTGTGTGAAAACTGAAGTATATTAATCCAGAGCAATTAAACTTGCCTTTTACCTCCTACTATTTACAGAGCACCATTCAGGAGTAGAGATTTTAACCTAGCTTATGTGGTTTTGGCAGTTCTGCTGCCAGTAGACTGAACTACAGGAGTAATTTACTTGATGGATTTCCAAAACCATCTGTACACAGGTGTTAACTTACCTGCAGTCTGAAAAAGTGCAAGGGAGCGTGTATTCCTCCTCTTTCAAGGCTGCAGTGGCCATTAGCTAACTTTTAACCAAATTTTAGCAATTTCTTTGAAACAGCCTTGGCTTAAACCATGTTTTTATGTTTTGGCAAGGTTTCCATGAGGCAGAGTAGCACTGGGAATAAAACACTTTGAATGCTGAACAGGCAGTTACTGCAAATTTGGTGTGGTAACATATAGCAGGCTTTATAACTTCTGTGGATTAAAAAAAAGCCCCCCTGAGGTAGCCATATGTGTTAACCCACTTTGAATGTCTCATCTGGAAGATACACTCAAATGCTGTGGAAGTGGTTTGGTGAAAGATACTGATCTGTTACAAACAAAGGTTGTGTAAATCCACCTTCTCTAGTCAGACTGCTCTTACAGCTTTTTGGAGTTTTCAATACTGCAGTGAGAGGACAAGCAGAGATTGAGCTCTGGAAGCTCAACTGAATAGTTTCTGAAAGTTTCATTGCTTGTGTGTGACTTTGATAATTATCAAACCAAAATTTAAATTGGAAAAAGCATTCCTTGCTTCCTCGACTGTGGAGCCTACTTTTTATAGGACAAGTTTGCCACAGGGCTGGTTTGTAGTTCGGGCTCCACCTCATTCCATGTGATACCTAAACTTAAAACTACAAGGAAAATCTTGGCTTTGCTACCAGTGTTGAAAATAGCTATTGAATTCCTAAACAAATAAGATACTTTGCACTTGCTAAGTACAAGAAACCATGATGTGTTTTTAAAATGACACTGCTAGTGGGGCTAGTGCTACTGAGCAGACTGAGCTGAGCACCACTGACCGAAGCTTGGAAGCCATGCTTTAACTCTGGGAAGCTGCAGAGGGCTTTCTATTGGTCTGAGTGGCCCTCTATTAGACAAGGCTGTGCAAGTGCAGTCTGTGCGTATTTCACTTTTGGGTTGTGTTTTTCTAGATGATCTCACATGACTGGGAGATCTGCTTTACTAGAGACAGGAATCAGGCCAGGAAAGCCTATGGTCTGTTGCATGTAGTAGGACAGTGTCAGTAATTCCCTCCCTGCCCCAGCTTTTCAAGCTCAAAAATCACGAGCTCCCAGAGAGTATTTTGGGTGGAACGGGAACTTCTGGAGTTTCCCAAAATAAAGAAAAAAATTAGATTTCTAACAGAAAGAACGTTGGGAGCAGCTGCACTATGACTTAACAGACATCCTCTGAATATGTCCTGCCAGGAACTGCAGGAGTCATAACAGTATGCAAAGTGATAAAAGCACTCATAAGTGCAAGTGAATAGATGTTACTGAGTCAGAACAATGTATCTATTACTTGCCCATGGTGGTTTTCTTCTCGCCATCTTTTTGTTCTGTGAATTTATAGCTTCATATGGAGATGCTCAGGTTGACCTAAATGCTAGCTGGAAAGTTGCAGACGCTTTCCTTGCCTGATGGAGCTAAAACAATGGGGAAAATCCTGGTGAAAACAGGTGAAATAAGTGAAATGGTGAAATAAGGCTTTGTGGTTTTCTAAGGGAGTAGTCTTGCTTAGCACAGATCCTGCTCAGCACAGTTACCCAGTCATGTCCTTGCTGGATTTTGGTGTCTGCTCCTATCAGAAATGTGTGGTGCCAATTCCAGATGTTATGGAGGTCTTGTTTGCCTGACCAACATTACATCCATAGCTAAAATGTAGATCCTGTGTACCCTGTGCCACTGCGTGCAGAGCAGAGAAAATGGGCACCCATCCTGCTCCACCACAGGCTGTGCTAAACCAGCTTGTGATTCAAAAGTGCCCAGGATTTCAGCCACAGGCTAATTTATACTATTGGGTCATTGTTTCCAGCTGACAGCCCTTCCTGAGTCCCTTGTTTTTCTGTCCCTCTCTGAAGAATGCTGTCCTTCACTGGTGAGTCTCTGATGCCACATTTGATGATGATGTGATGAGATTTCAAGACAGACATGTGAAGGAGCTTTGGTGGTAGCAGCTTTTGCTAGGATCTATCGCTCTTCACATACCAGTTAGTAAAAATTACGAGTGTTGAGTGGTGTTAATGAGATATTAATTTACTATTTTTCTCTGCCTTTTATTCTATTTCCCCATCTCCTTCCCAAGGAAAGAAAAATAACCTGGCAATCTCCTGCTTCTCAAATGTACTTAAGGCTCAGTGTTGTGCAAAAAAGAACCCAGCACAGACCTGCACATGGAGAATGCTGCTGAGCTGCACTTAATGATACCTCTTAGGATCAGCTGTGCCGCTAGAAAATGCTTCATTTCCTGTGGCTTTCTTTCTTTACAAGCGGAGCGCAGCTCCAATGGCTCTCACAACAATTAGCACCCACTTGTTCTGCAGGTTTGAAGTTTTTTGCATGAGTCAGGTTGAGAAATTCATCGTATTAATCATGACTGAAGTTGTTATTTATCACCTGCTGGGTGAGAAATAATAATTTTGGCACTACTGGGGCAACAGGCCAGAAGTACCAAATTAAGTAAAACATCTAAACACTAGCAAGGATCATTTCTCTGATTAATGAATTGTTACAAAGAAAAAGTGCTACTCGTTATCTGATCTTAGGATAAAAGTAAAAGTTGGAAGTAGAAAGCATTAGCAAAGTCAGGCTATACGCTGATGTAGTTTGAAACTTTCCTGGTTGATGTCTCTTCTGTCATTCACTAACTGCTAACACACATTCATCTGCATCAGGGGTCTGCAATACTTGGCTCACGACCCCAGCACCAACTTTCCAAAAAAAGTAGCATTTGTCAGGGAGCTCAAGGCCCATTGTGTAATTGTCTTGAAAGAACCATTGAAATGACTTTAACCTTCTAGGGCTTGTCTAGGCTGGAAGTATTTGCCATAAGAACAGCTACCAGCCTGAAAAAACACCATTGTGTGAAGGCAGTAAGAAAGGTGCAGGAAACAAAATCAGTGACATCAATAGATGTAAATTTACACCAAGATAACAGTATCCATACTGTGGCCATCAGTCACCTACATGATTAAAAGAGCCCATAAACTCCAGCCACCTGATCAGGAACATTTCACATGTAAATACAAAAAGGGTTGGCCTACACAGCACTGGTTACATTGAAATGAGGTCTGTGTGTGCTGTTACAACCCTAAGCCACCATAACATCCCATGTCCTCTTCCTGGAAGACCACTGCAGCAAGCTGAGGAAAGTAGTGAGAATTTTAGAGAGCCTTTTTGGCTCTATCTAATTCATTTACTGTAAAGAAAGCATAGGCTCTTTCCATAGAGAGAAACAGCCATTCCCATCTATTGCTGCAGACTCCAGATTTGGTACTAGTTGAGGTGAAGATCTTCACACTGTTGACACAGACAGATTGCCCCTGCTGACAAAGTAATTCCTGTCTACCAAGCTAGTGTGACCAGTGGCTGACTAGAAATAGTGAGCTGACAGGAGAGGTCAGCATGAACTCTTGCCTCTCCTGTTTGGCGCTTTTTTTTTTTTTTTTTTTTTGTAAGCAAGCTTGATGTCATAAATACTCTCACATCTAGATTTTTTCTTTTTTTTTTTTTTATTTTTGTTAATCTAAAAGCTTGTTCTGCATTTAAGAAGAAAATGAGAGATCTTGAAGGTTGTAGGGCATGATGGTCACCTTCCCTACAAGCACTGTGCAAATCATCAGTCTTCCAGAGTTCAGTGACAAAGATTCAAAACAAGAATAAAAAGGATGATCCTTCACAGAAAACAAAAGCAGCAGCAAAGGGCTTGTTGCAAACAGAAGACCATCTTCCTAAGCTAAGTGGGCAGCTATCAGAGGGCGTCTGAATGAACCTTGTTGCAGGCACCATGGGGAGGAACCAGTGCAGCTTAGCCATGACAAATTCTGTAGAGCTGGGAAGAAGACCATCACCTAGCTGGCTTGGTCAAACTATGGCATGACCCAGTCCCCAGAGCATATTTTAATCCTGTTTGTTTTCTCTCAGTTTGACAATTTACACTTTCTACTATTCCTGCTAAAGATTTGCTAGCAGCAAGTTCACTTCACTAGTCATACATCTCAGATCATCTCTGTCATCCTCTCACGCTGGTGACATTTCTTCTCTCTCTACTTCTAACTACAAAGTACAATTTTAGCCAGGTTTTCTTGACTTCGAAGATACCTGTTGCTGGTCACACCACTGTCTCACTGCTGAGATCAGTAGTTTGATATACAGGATTATTGCCTGAGATTCTCTTGTGAAAATAATTCTTCATCTCTTGGATGTTATCACTTGGGCTGTTAGATTAAGAGTTGCCCACTTTCTTTTCTTTTCTCATCAAGACAATAAAAACATCCCTTTAGGTCCACTGCTGTTTCTAGCTCAATTCCTGTAAATTCCTTTCTAAAATGCCTTTGATTTTTTTGTTGGCTTCTTCCCTCAGAAGTGTGTAGCATCTTGATCTATGATGCCTCCTAGCCAAGAAGTATATAGCTGAGATTGCTATCTCCACAATCTCTTTCATTTGCAGGTTTAAGTCTGTGTTATGGCATGTTTAGGGAACCAGTTGGTGAAGGTCTGTAGTTTGAGGGCATTATGGGAATGGTATGTTTTAATCTACTTAAATAAACTTCTCTCCAGCATATTTTGTTGTAGGTCATAAGGTTTTGAAAAAAGACAGGTAGGCTTCTGTGTGTGTGTGTGAAGATCACACACTGACTGTGACTTTTATATTCCATACAAGTGTGAGTGCAAAGATCTTGCTGTTATGCCAAAGCACACTTGTAGCAAAACCTAAAACCACTGATGTTCGAAATGCTGCTCATCATCTGATGGAAATGCTTTGGACACACATAGGGCAGCTCCTGCAGACCTGATTCTGTGGGGGGTGTTTTCATTTGGTTCAGTGCCTCTTCTTGGGACCCATCCTCCTGCTTCTTCTCCCTGACATCCTTTTGTGATACCCTGGCCTTTGCTGCTTATTTAGGGTTTTCCTGCACTGGGAAAAGGAAGGGGCTAACCTTTCAGGAGGGTTTTCATGCCTGTGGACTGCATTCCTTTGTCTGCTTCAAACAAGATTTCTTGTGCCAGTAAAATCACTTTAGTGTGAATGGAGAAACCAACATGCTTTCTAGGATTTGTTTCAGCAGCGAGAAGCATCCTGTAAGCCTCCTTCTGCTCCATGTAGTGACAGTGAGTCCAAATGCTTCTGCCACACACGCATGGTGTTTCCATAAACTATGATGCCTAAAATCTGCTTTTCTAAGCCACTAATCACACCTCTGATGACAAAGGTAATTGGTGTTAAATTTTTCTTTCTTTCTTTTAACAAAATTCAACACTGGAAAAAATGAAAAGTGATATTAAACCCCATTTTGATAAATCAGTTCTCTCAAATTTCTTTTGCATTTTTGTATTATAATACTAAAAAATTATCACGATAGTTATAGATGGTGATTTACTGAGAAGTACACTGAAGGGTGAGGAGCAGATTCCTCACTCCTGAGGGCATTAAAAGTGCAAAACACTTAAATGAGGCTTCCAAAAGAGAAAAATACTGCTAGCAATAAGAGAATGGAGTTCCTTTTCAATCCTTAAATCAGCTCACTGAGTTTCTCAGGATATTGCCCCCCTCTCTGCAGTGAACTGGAGCCTTCTCTTGCACCCCAGACAACACAAGTTGTTTGATGCATCCCATTTGAGACGTCACTGATCTGCAATCAAACGAGTGATTTCTAGCCAAGATTATGAAATACTTGGCCAATTCAGCCAAATGGATGAGTCAGACAGAAAAACCTGCCTGAAAGAAGAGTAAGTCAAGCCACAGCAGTTGCAAGTAATTTGTCCCAAATGTGAGCAGGGCAAATTCTAGAGCAAGAGGCTGGTTTCCCAGCTCCACGCTCCAACCACTGCACTGTGTTCTTTGCTGCTTTTCAAACCACAATAGCCTCTGAAAATCACCCTTCAAAGGCATTTCTTGGTAGTAATAAATGAACCATCAAAACCTAAACAAAGAACCCAGCAGTTGAGATGATGCAACTTAAGAACCAGAAATGACTAAGTTTGCCTTGTCCTCTGCTTATTTCCAAAAGGATAAAACCCAGGTCATTTATAAATCCTTCTCCCTTGCCCTCTCCTTTACAGCCCCTTGGGAGTCACCCAGGAGACAGCACCACTTTTCTCTGCTTCCCCATCTTTAAAATATATTCATTCCAGTTTTCAAATTGCTATTTTGTAGTGCTAAATCTCTACCCACACTAATTTCTCCAGGTCAGAAACTGACCCTGATTTGAGCAAAATCTGGAGTCAAATATTCACACCAGAATGCTTTTGCCTTGCTGCATGTCAGATGCCATCTCCCTGCAAATGTTTCACACACCTTGGAGTGCAGCTTGTGGAACTGATGAGGTGAAGAGCACTGCAGAGCAGCTCTGTGCTGGTAATCACAGGACTGAAGAAACACATACATCATCTGCCACATAGGTTGGCATTTCAAGTAAAAAACCTTCACAATGTGTAAGATGTTGGACAAATGATGGCCATATGCATGTTTGTCTCTGTGCAGATGTCTTTGCATTCTCAGCTAGGAAAAAGCTGAGGTAGGCTTTTTTGCCGACAGTTTAATATTAGTGACACGGTTTATGTCCTCTGCAAAAACAATAATGGAGGATAAGGTGACATAATTTATTTGCAAATCGTTTGACATATGCAGGGCATTGTCCTTGCAATAATCACCATCAGTCTGTCAGTTTAAGATATGAACCGTGCCACTGCCATTTTATATGATTGTGTTAAGCTTTCACATGTTGTAATTTTACAGATTTGTTCTTTGGAGAACACTGCAACACAAATCAAATTGTATTATGTTTAGTCATATGCTGTGCAGAGCACCTCCCTGCAATTAGGGGCTGGGGAAAGATGAGGAGCAAACAAACAATCCTAGATAAGAGGCAGCTCCTCTAAAGTTAGGATATTTCCTAGATACCATTACTCAACTTTTGTGGTCATTATTCAAAGCAAGAGGAATTATTTAAATTCATGCTAACATCAGTTGCTGTCTCCATGAACAAAGTGAGCACTGGAAAGCACCATACTGACAGATCAATTTAAAACACCCTTGTCTGTTTTGTTGCTCTGTAACAGTCAGGCACAACATTTGATTCTTATGAATAATGTGTTTTTTTCCTAAAGTAAATATACTGATTTCTTTTCAACTCACAAAAGATCCCTTCAAGAGCTGGTAGGTGCCTGTAGTATTAAGTCTGCTTTCCATAGATACACCGAATGGTTCTGGAATAGCAATGAACTCAGCATTGTCTCTTTTATTCCAGGCAAATTAATTCCTGTGGTACAGTTTAAAAAAAACCCTAAAGTTCACTGCTTATTTTAATTTTTTTGGGTATTTTTTTTTAAAGTTTGAAATGTAGATTACTATGGGAGTAATTCACAAGTGTGTTCTAAGTATATTCTGTGCCAGATACCTTATATTAACCATTTGAGAAATGTATTAATATGTGTCTTAATTGGTAAATGTATTAATGTGTCTTAATTGGTAAAGGTGTCAGTAGCAAAAACTGTAATATCCATTCTGGGTATCACATTTCAGTGACTTTTTACTTTATTTTGAATAGAGAAACATGATTTGTTTTCCCCTGGGAAAGTACCCCACATTCAGTTGTCAGCAGAACAGAATCTTTTTGCTTCCAGTGAGCTCTTAAACTAGAAAGATTTATTGCACTTACACCCTTGAAAGAACATATCTTTTTCTTTGAAGGCAGCCATTATCACCATCCCATTTTATATCTTTTCTGATAAGTGCAGGCAGTAAAGCAGATAAACTTCTTGCATACCAATTAAAGACACATGCACACTAAGACTCTGTATACTATCAGAGATGCTCAGAGTAATATTCTTCCTGGCACAGTAGATATATCTAAGGAGTTTGACTTTTATTATTCTCAGCTTTACACCTCTGACATTTCTAAAAACATGGAGGAAATTAATGAATTCTCACCCAAGACTCCATTGTCTAATCTTGCCCCAGTGCTCATGAATTACGGAAAATGACAGATCAGCTGATGATGTACAAGCTATTTTAAAACTACCCTTTTTAACAAAACCTTGGCCATGAAAGGCCCACCACTAAATTTTGTGCAGTCACTTTACAAAATATTGGTCTCATGTTAATTGGTACCTTAAATAACTGCCTCTCTTGCTCGCATCCAAGATGTTGTGATCACTTCTATGTGCAAAAGGTGTGAAAGCCAGACCCCTGAACTCCAGAAACCCTCTTTTTTTTTTCATTCTTGGATAGGATGCTGAAGTGCAGTCATAACTCTTGGCAGTATGTCTTAGATTTTTCCATTTTGAGATCTCCATGGGCTAAAGGAGGGCTCACTAACATTTTAAGGTTCTTAAGCACAGCCTCTTCCATCTACCTAGGTAACTGCTGCTTCTTCTAGTGACTTTTCCCATGCAGAGAAAAGGCCTTTGCTCATCTTTAACGGGGAGACCAAGAGAATTTGTATGAGAAGGCCCTCCCAGCTGCAATTGTTGCCATGACCTGGCTGTAATGACCAAGAGCCATATTAGCAGCTGCAAGCCCATGGGTTATTGTCTGACCCATGATGTTTGACTGGGCAGTAAGAAGCCACACTGTCTATGAAATGTTTGGCTAGGACATTTCCCACACCCTCTCTGTCCCAGTTAGCATGCAAGTTCACTGGGCTACCAGAAATTCCGTTGTATTTTTTTCCAAATAAATAAAAGCCCCTGAGCATTACCACACACATGCTGATGATGTCAGCAATGCCAGCTTGCTCAGAGAAGCTGTTCGGGCAGCCCTGCCAGGTCAGACAGCTATCCAGTGAGGGGCTCCCCTCCTTTCCTCCCACAGCTGGGACTTCTGCAAACTCTGGGCTGCTCCCCAGTCACCATATGCCCAAGGATCCCCACACACTCAACTCATTTTTCCTTCTGTGTTCCAGTTTAAAATAAATTGGTATATTTACTCTGACATTATTGTCATGTGGAAAATTAGCTGTCTGCAGTATTATCTGTGAACTTCTTTTTACCTCTCCAAGAATCTTACCCAGGGTTTTCCCTGAAGTACAGTGTCTGAGCACATCAATGAATTCCTTGTGCATGGTGGCTGAGATACCAGTTTTCTGTCATGGTTCCCTTTAGATAAAAAACTATGGAAAGCAATACATCTCATTCAAAACATCTAAAAGGGCTGAAGATACAGAAGGCACTAATCAGTAATTAATACAAATAAAAGAAACAATCTTTCATGTAGGTGGTAATAATAATGCTCTGGAGTTTGTTCTAATCCATCTTTTTGTCAAATGAGGCACCAGGGAATTTGTCTGCAACAATCAGTATTTTCAGTCTCTGCTTTGGTTTGCAATATGGGGTTTAGGCTTTAATATGCAGAGGAATTCTGCTTTACTTTTATACCAAGCTTACAAGTCAGTTTTCCAAATTAAGAAGCCCCCTTTACACTTTATATAGGAATTGCAAAAGTGCAACGATAGCCCGTGGCATGAGTCCTGATAGCTCCTTTCTTCTGTATTAAACCACTGAGAGCAGATGGAAAAAGGGGCTTCTACTCTTCCTCTCCAGAGCAACAGCACCTTCTAGAACATCAGACAATCCTGACATCCTTTAAATAGCCCTGTATTCATTATATTTAGTGACAATTACACAAGTGACTTCCTGACTGCAAATATGATTCATTACTCTGCGGCAGAAGTAATACCTCTAATAGACTATGCATTGAGTTGACCCAAAATAGCTGCTGACGAATAGTTGTTCCTGAACTACTCCATAGATAATTTTTTAAAATTATTATAACCATATATAAGAAGAACAGATTATCCTGCCATGGAATTATTTAGCACTACCCCTAAATCTTACTAAATTTCAAATGTGGACAAAAATAAGAAGTGTTTACTAAAGGGTTATTAGGAACTATTTGTTTGGAACTTGCTGGGAGGTTATAAGCCCTATTTAAAATTAAACAATTACATTCAATGCTTAGTCACTGTTTAGCTCCACTATTACTATCACTCTTCAAGTTAAAAATAAAAAAAAAAAAAAAAAAGAGAAAAGGAGAAATAGTATAAAAGTAATTTTTTATTCTGAATAAAGGGAGTAGAAATTGAGTATTTCCAACCCTGCTAGACCTGAGGAAGCAGCTCCAGCTCTACCCACTCTGGAATAATGCAGACAACCTTGCTGAGGGCAGCACTACATCAGAGCCTGCAAGCCCATCTTTAACAGGATGGTGCTGCCCTGCTACTGTTTTTGATGAGTGCTGAGCATTAGGGTTCACCACATGCACAAATCAGGAAGCCTAGAAATGATCTCAAAACATTATCATGTGTCTACTTCCCTACTGCAGAGCCCTACACCATGAAGACAGACCTATTTTGTTTGCGCACTATTACTCTCCTCCTAGGAAGGGATTGCTCACAGGCCTGCACTGAATATCTCCAGGTCATCCTCAGCATTCCAAGTAGACCTCATTGCTGCCGTGTGCCATGTCAGCTCCCTCTCGCTGACACGGGGCTCCTCAGCACATCCCTTTCCTAAAACTCACTGATGAGCAAGGCAGGCAGCAGGGCTGCAGCTGCCCCACTTGCGTGGGTGCCCCCTGCCAAGGGGATTTTTGACATAGCCAGATCCGCACCCAGAAAGTACAGACAGGGGAAGATCGGAGTCTTACCCCTCCCTCAGTGATGCCAGCTACAGTTTATTTGTGAACTTCAGAGAGCCCAAAATTTCATCTGTACTGTTCAGCAGGCAAGGCAGCCAGGTACCTCAAGGGTAAACCCAACCCTATCAGCTTTCAAAAGAAGCCACAGACATACTCCATTGCCTTTACACTGATGACACTAAACACATGTGCAGTATCTTTTTTCAGTTCCTTTTTTATTAATTTTTATGGCAGTCACTTGATGTAACCTGCCAGATGACAGCTGCTGCCAAAGAGGAAGGCTGGGAGGCCTGAGCTGTGCTCAGTACGAAATTATCCAGGCTGGTGCTCTCAGCTCAGCTTTAAAGTATTTATTATTTTTTCAGCTTCCTGTCCAACTGTTGTGCCTGCTCTCTCTTGATTATGGCAATTTAAACTAAACTTCACAACATGCAATGGCTGATGCTACTTCTAAAAAACCTCACCGGTGAGGTCTTAAGAGTAATCCCAGTGTCCCAGTGTACTGTGCATCTCTCTATTCTAGCTTGTAAAACAGCATTCTACAATGCTGGTATGTGATCTAAAAAACATCATATGTAATAATTAAACATTAAATCAGATTAATTCCAGGCTTGTTTGCCCTTGATAATAATACTATTAATTCTTTAGAGATGAATGCAAGACAATCATGTAAAAACAAAGCACAAAGTCCATAAAATGCAGAGGGAATATTTCCAGTATTAATTTTGTAATATGGAGTATTCATTTTGTAATATGGTGGTGACATAAAATATGCAGCAGCAACAAACAGAGGAAAGTTGATGGACTGCCAAAGCTGTTTCTCCTTAAAATGCACATTGCTCTGGAGCAGTTAAGCTTGGCGCTGAGATGAGACTCCCTACACAGGCATTTTCAAAGGGCTCTTTCAAGGCTGACGTGCCACTTTCAGTTCTGACACGAGATCAGAATTAAAGCTGGGGAATCACATGAAAACCCATCCAGGCTGTGTGGGACAGCCTTAGAGAGGAGGGCTACAAGAGCTATATTTGTGGTCTTCATATCAAAGGTGCTCTGTTTATAGGCAGCAATCTGTTGGTGTCAGGCAGCGATGGCCGTGTGATATATGGCTGTTGGCAAAATGAGCCCATCCGTGGGTTATCACCAGCTCTAATTAAAGGAAGACACAGGCTACTGAGTCGGGGTTCCTTTCATTGGAGCTGAGAGGACAGCAATCTCCACAAGAGCTGCAAAGGAGGACAGATTCATTTGACTGATTGCATGATGTCTGAATTAATGGTCAGGAAAAGAGCTATTATTGTGCCCTCGCTGGTAGGCTGCTTCAGATTTTCCTGTGCTGCCTGAGTGTGGAAGCAAAAGCAACACACTGCTCAACACACCACAGGGCAGGAGCCTGGCTGATGAAGCAGCCTTTCTGGGATCAATTTTACAAGGCTGAGTGTCTGATCTATAATGAATGTTCAATAAGCTCAAATACAAATACTTTGCAAGGAGCAGGCTCTTAGTCAAACCAATGCAGCTCTAACTTTTGAAACTGTTTTTTTTTTTTTTTTGGTGGTTGTTTTGTTTTGTTCAATTGACAATGCGGGTGGCAGAGACAAAGCAAAGCAGGTCACAGTATAAACCACTGCACCAAGTGTCTTCAGCTCCTGGTCTTCTTTGTGTGTGCTGGTTTCTGAGGCTGGGAAAAACTCACTAATTAAATCCTTGCAGCTAAGCTGGAGCTGCTAGAAGAAAAGGGGTGGGGAGGAATTGCTATCAAATAGCAATGGCTCAGCATGTGTTTGACAGGTGGGAAAACCTGGTTCAAGCCCTTGGCATTGGGGGAGCTTTAGGGTGTGTGTGGGGTTAATTCTTAAGAGAGCATTGTCATGCTATTCTTGGTGCATGTAAGAAATCTCGCTCCTCTCAGGATTTCAGTAACCTTACAAAACTGGTGCAAGTTCCAGAGCTAAAATTAAATTCACAAGCTACAGCAGGCTTGCAGGCTGGAACAAACTTGCAAGCAACAACCTGCTTCCAACATCACATTTGAATGTAATGCTTACATTTCTAAGCTCTTTAGAATCACAACAGACTTCTAGCTAAATGGAAGTAACTCCAGACTAGAATCTGCTCTATGTGTCTCACATCACTGATACTGGATCAAGCTGTAGACGTACTTCAGTGTGACTGAGACTCATCAGTGTCACCCCACTCCAAGTGGAGTGTATTGGTTTGCTTCTGTGGCAAATATTTGCGCTTTTGAGAGATCTCCACCAGTAAGTGAAACTCTCAGAAAAGACAAAACTAAGGCAACAAAAATGACAAGTCAGCCCAGCCTGGTCCTGGTTTCCTAATTGCTACTTTTTTCTGAGACCCAGCAGACAATTTGAATATAAATAAATTACAAATGTCTATTAAACCACCTGTCAGTGACCTCCTTGGGCCTTTGGCTCTCGCTGAGCACACTGATGAATAGAAGTTCTGCTGCACCTGCTAAATCTGGAGGTGGTGCAGCACCGGAGCAGGTCATTTAGGGAGGCTGTCAAATCTTCATCCTTAGAGGTCTTGAGACTTGAACTATACAAAGCCATGGCTGGCCTGATCTGGAGGTTCCAGTAGTCCTGGCTGGACTATAGATCCAAATGGTCACGTCCTGCCAGCAGCTCTGAGGCTGTGACTCCCTGTTGGTCCTTCTTTGTTCCAGATACCTGGAAATTTAGAAGGAAAACTTCTTTTTCATGCATCTCTTAAAAAATTCTCCCTAGGGTATACATGCACTTCCACATTTCCACAGGAAGAAACACAGCTACTCAGACAACAAAAGAAACCCCTCATTGAGATTGTTATCAGGAGTTGAGACAATAGCCTTTGTAAGTGGGTATGTGAAAGCTGATACAGACAAGTACACTGAGGAACTTAATCATATCATCCTTCTGTGTGAGCAAAATAACCTACATTAAACTGTTAGTGGTCATTTAAATATTTATACCAGTAGATCATACAAAGAAAAAGGAAAGATAAAGTTTAATCACGTGTCTCAGTTCTAGTGAATATATCTGTGAACTGGTATTTCTGGTTACCTGTGAGTGGAAAAGCATTTGCTTATTAAATTGTTTCTCACTTACAGTCATCATCAAAATAATTGCTTTGTTTATATTTAAGGGAATGCAAGTAACTTGACTAAGTAACTCTTTGGATATCTAGTCATATTTGGCAGGCAAAACATAGAATCATAGAAATGTCTGGGTTGGAAGGGACTGATAGACGTCATCTGGTCCAACCCCCCCTGCTGAAAGCAGGGACATCTTCAACTAGAGCAGGTTTCTCAGAGCCTCATCGAGCCTCGCCTTGAATGTCTCTGGGGATGGGGCCTCAACCACCTCCCTGGGCAACCTGTTCCAGTGTTCTACCACCCACTTCTTCCTTACATCCAATCTAAATCCACTCTTTTCTAATTTAAAAGCATTGCCTCATGTCCTTTCACTCCAGGCCTTTGTAAACAGGCCCTCTCCAGTCTTTTTATAAGCTCCCTTCAGGTACTGGAAGGTCGCTATTAGGTGTCCCCAGAGCCTTCTCTTCTCAAGGCCGAACAATCCCAGCTCCCTCAGCCTGTCCTCATAGGAGAGGTGCTCCAGCCCCCTGATCATCTTTGCAGTCCTTCTCTGGACCTGCTCCATCAGGTCCATGTCCTTCCCTGTGCTGAGGGCTCCAGAGCTGGACTCAGTATTCCAGGTGAGGTCTCACCAGAGCAGAGTAGAGCAGCAGAATCACCTCTCAATCTGCTGGCCACACTTCTTTTGATGCGGCCCAGGATGTGATTGGCCTTCTGGGCTGCAAGCACACACTGGCTGCTCATGTCTAGCTTCTCATCTACCAGCACCCCCAAGTCCTTCTCTGCAGGGCTACTCTTTATCACCTCAACCCCCAGCCTGTGTTGATAGTGGGGATTGTTCCAGCCCAGGTGCAGGACCCTGCCCTTGCTCTTGTTGAACCTCATGAGGTTCACCTGGGCCCACCCCTCCAGTCTGTCTATGTCCTTCTGGATGACATCCCATCCCTCTGGTGTATTGACAGCACCACTCAGCTTGGTGTCATCTGCAAACTTGCTGATGGTGCACTCAATCCCGCTGTCTATGTTGTTGATAAAAATGTTAAACAATACAGCTCCCAGTAAGGACCCCTGAGGGACATGACTTGTCACTGATTTCCATCTAGACTTTGAGCCATTGACCACTACCCTCTGGAGGTGGCCATCCAGCCAATTCCTTATCCACTGAACGGTCCACCCATCAAATCCGTATCTTTCCAACTTGGCAAGAAGGATGTTGTGGGAAACCACGTCAAAGGCCTTGCAGAAGTCCAGATAGATCACATCCATAGGTTGTCCCTTGTCTCCTGATGCAGTTGCTCTGTTGTAGAAAGCCACTAGGTTTTTCAGGAAGTATTTCCCCTTAGTGAAGCCATGCTGGTTGTCCTGGATCACCTCCCTGTCCTCCATGTGCCTTATCAGACCTTCTAGGAGAATCTGCTCCATGATCTTCTCAGGCACAGAGGTGAGGCTGACAGGTTGGTAGTTTCTAGGGTCCTCCTTTCTACCCTTTTTAAAGACAGGTGTAACGTGTTCCTTCTTCCAATCACTAGGGACTTCACCTGACTGCCAGGACTTCTCATATATTGAGAGTGGCTTGGCGACTACATCTTACAGTTCACTCAGAACTCTGGGATGCATCTTGTCAGGTCCCATAGACTTATCTATGTTCAGGTTCTTCAGGAGGTCACAAACCTGATTTTCACATACAGTGGGAGTGACTTCACCACTTTGATTCCTGCCTTGTGGTTTTTTGGCCTGGGAGGTGTTGGGAGAGAGGTTGCTAGTGAAGACAGGAAAAAAAAAGTCATTGAGAACCTCAGTCTTCTCTTCATCTGTTGTTAGCTCCCTGTTCTTGTTCTTCGGAGGGGTATGCTTTCTTTCACTTTCCTTTTTTCATTGATGTACCTGTAGAAGCCCTTCTTGTTATTTTTTGTGTCCCTTGCCAAAATCAGCTCCAACAGTGCCTTGGCCTTCCTGACCTCACACCTACACAATCAGGCAGCATCTCTGTACTCTTCCCAGGATACCCGTCCCTGTTTACACTGCCTGTGTAGCTCATTCTTACTTTTTAGCTTGTCCAGCAGGTCGTGACTCAGCTGTGCTGGTCTCTTCCCTTTCTTGCTCGATTTCTTACACTTAGGGATTGGGAGCTCTTGTGTTCTATGAAAAGTGTCTCTAAAGATCTGCCAGCTTTGCTCTGCTCCCTTGTCCGGGAGGACCATTTCCCAGGGTGTCCTGTTAATTAACTCCTTGAAGAGCTGGCAGTTTGCCTTTCTGAAATTCAGAGTTCTGACTATGCTCCTTGACTTATTTGTGACCCTTAGTAATACAAATTCCACCAGTCCATGGTCACTGCTGCTCAGGCTGCCTCCAATCTTGAGGTCCTTGACAAGCTCACCTGCACTGGTGACCAGTAGATCCAGTATTTCATTCCCTCGGGTAGGGCTGTCTACTTCTTGTCCCAGGAATTTATCATCAGGCACTCCAGGAGCCTCCTGCACTGCCTACTGCTGGCCAGTGTTACTTTTCCAGAAAAAAAAAACAAACCAAACAAAACATTCCAATTAAACTTTTAAAACTTCCCTTTAACTTCCATGAAAGTTACTTGCACACCTAAAATTAAGCACACCCTATAGTGCTTTGCTAATTGAAGATGATACATATACACAATTCTGAGTATTATTCATACAGGAAAGGCTGAGGTATGTGGGTCTGTTTAGCCTGGAGAAGACTGAGAGGGGATCTTATGAATGTTTACAAATATCTGAAGGGTGGGTGCCAAGTAGAAGGGGCCAGACTCTTTTCAGTGGTGTCCTGTGATAGGACTAGAGGTAATGGTCACAAGCTGGAACACAGTAAGTTTCACCTCAACATGAGGAAAAAAACCCTTCTTTCCTGTGAGGGTGACAGAGCCCTGGAACAGGCTGCCCAGAGAGGTTGTGGAGTCTCCATCTCTAGAGACTTTCAAAACCTGCCTCGTTATGTTCTTGTGTGGCCTGCCCTGAGTGACCCTGCTTTGGCAGGGGGGGTTGGACTAGATGTGATTAAACTCTAAACAGTATGATACCATGTTCCTCAGTTTGGAGAAGAAAAATTAAATATCCCCAAATTATTGTAAGAAATTAATTTCTTTATTAAAAGATATACTTGTCTAAATAATTTATATCTTGTATAAAAGGCAGTGGCATGGCAGGGTCTGAGTCCCACGTCTACTGTGCAGGAGACACTTGCAATCTGGAGATGATGCTTTTGACAAAGGCACTGTGAGTGACCAGTGGAATGGCATCTGCATAGATTTCATTACTAAACATAACTGAACCTCTAAGCTCATACAAACTGGCTTTCTTTCTTTACTGCTTTACTGTTGAGGTTTTTTCCACTCTGCTTTTGTTGGAGGCTTTGCTGAGTGTGGTAGGTTTTTTTTCCACAAACATATGAACAGAGTAGTAGAATAACAGTGTGCTGACAATGTTCCTGAGACAATGCACAGAAAACTTTTTTTAATATCTGTTTAATTTTATTTTAACAGGAACAAAACAATCTATTTTTCTACCAACTTGTTATCAGAAATGGTTAAACATTTGTATTTGTTAAAAAAATAGTTTTGAGCCACAGCAAATCTCAGCAGTTCTGATTAAGAAGTTAGAGATCAATAAACAATTCAAACTACTGTCTTATAATTACAAATGTAAGGTGATTTTAACTATGCCAAGACCTCTATGAGAAAAGCAAAAATAAGATGATATATCTTTCTGTGTATTAGAAACAATATCAAAATGCTCTAATTTCACTATAGTAATTTCTGAAATGTCCCTTCTTAAGAATCTCCTAAAAGAATCCAGATTTAACAAATTAGGAAATATTTAATAAGAAACTTCCTCTGGTTTTACAGTGCGTCTTTACTGAGACTTACTGAGCACTCCTGAGATGCTTATTCATGAGCCAAAGTTAATCAAATCTGCTCAAGGACAGTATGTGTGTACATGCAAGTCTGTACACAGACCCAGCTGATACACGAGGAGTTCATACTGCTGTAATAAACTAGAACAGCAAGAAGAAAATACAGTGAACAATACTTCAGAAGAAAGGTAAATGGGGAAGAATTACATAAATGTAATATGCTACAAAAGGTATTTCCCCATTATTCACTTAGTGCTGGTTCATTCTCATTAAGCAGTAAAATCAACTTTGACACCATTACTCAACACCAGTGTGGTATTACAGTTAAATGCTACTTCCCCAGTAATCTGTTATTCTAAGATAAACTTTTATATTTGAATATTTGAATATTTATATTGGGATAAGTGCATATTGATTTTGCTTTTCCATGAACACAAATGCCTTCCTAGCAAGGTGGGACACTATGTTACCATGAAGAAATATTTACAAGTCTTTATTTACAGCATTTATTTTAGTGGCTTCTGGAAAAAAAAAATTTACATATTTAAACTGTCGGCATTAGGCCATGGAATTTATTTTCTCTGTGCCAATTTAAGTCTTTTTTTTTATGTCATGGCGCCAGGGTTCTTCACAGCGGGGCTCTGTAGAGTCAGAAATAAATCATCACTTGCAGTCAGTGTACTCAGAGGTCTTATTCCTATTAACTCGGGCTTGAGAACAAGGTCCAATTCCAGGGCTGCATTTTGATCATCTTCCTCTTTCAGGTGGGGCTCCAAGACCATCTGAGACTTGCTACACTCACCCTGATTTAGACTGTTAATTTTTGTAATGATACAGAGCTGGTGCTGACCCTCCTTTCCTTCCCAGACACCCTTACTACATGCTCCCCTGGCTACAAAAAAAAAAAAAAATTGTGCATACTTTAAAGCAATCTGGGGCTGATTTACTCAGTGCACCTGCATGAGGCTTGAGGGAACATACTGCACCGCCCATTGCCTCCCAGGCACACACATTCCCTCTCAAACTTCTTGGTCATGACCCTGTCTCCTTCTCCCTCAGCCCTGCATCTGAAATTTTTCACAGAGAAACATGTCCAAAGGGTGTTGGTTAAGCAGTGGGGAGATGGTGCCAGAATGCGTGTCCTGGTGAAATCTGCATCCATTTGTGCTGGCTGTCCCATTGGTGGGGCTTTTCTGGCTTGGACATTATGTAGAGAGGGGGTGAAAGTGCCTTACAACTTTCACAGCACATAAGAAGATAAATATTGTAATGAGGGAGGAGGTATGAACGTGGCTGCTGTGGGGAGAAGCAGGAATATGGCAGATGTTATGGTTCCCTGAAAAGAAAGCAGCTCTTTCCATGATATCTTCAAAAAAGCAGAAGTGGGAATCTTACAGGTCCAGCATCTGACTCTTGGTGCAGTATTTTTTTACTTCATTAGGACTTTTGTCTGTTTGGATGAGTCAGAGAGGAAGTCCCCTTGAGTTACACAGTGAGCCACATAAAATTAGCGACCAGTGGTCTCCCTGTATGGACAGCATGTCAGCTAATGTACACATGCATGAAGTCAGAATTCCAACAAATCAGGCTAGAAGATCTGTCAAGCCTTCTGAGGGTTAATCATATCAATCCTTGCTCCATGAGGTTACGTGCACTTTAGGCACTATTCTCTTCTCCAACACTTTAAAGAAGGAAACACTTCTTTCCTAGGATTCAGGGGTCAAATTTGGTCCCCTTTTGACACCTCAAATACTTTCAATTTGCCTGCTGCTGCTGAGCTAAATGGTGGCGTGAAGTAATTTATTTGGGAACAGGGTTAAAGTGCTAACGAGAACACCACATTTCTCTGAAGCTCAGCATAACTGAGAGCAGCATTCTCAGCTGAGAGAAAGAAAAAAAAAGAAATCCTCAGCATGTAGTGAAGCCAAGAAGCATATGGAGCCATTTTAGTCCACAGTTGCATAGCTTCTTCTCAGGTTTCAACAAAGTAAATCTGAAGGGCAGTTTGAATCCTAATATACATGCAGGAAGTCCATGCATTCAGGATATATACTATAAAAATAGGCTAATTGGAGTCCTTCTTCAGTGAGGTGCTGAGAGCCTTCAGCTCCACTTGGACTTAAGAGGACCAGTATGTTTGGCACCTTGAAGGATTAGGCTTCTAAATGTTCCTACTGCTGATAGCACATTTGCTAGGAGGATTGATTTGACAAGGGTAGCGATGTATGGCCATTAAATTGTTTGCAGATTTGACCTATCTGCCCATAATAAGAAATAATACCTGAAGTGCCATAACTCTGTCAAACATTTCAAAGGAATACTTGTTTAAAGATCGAATGCATTATGTAATCTCATAATGTCATATTAGGACATAAAACTATGGAACATGACACAGAGCAGCACTACAAGACATACTGTGTCAGAAATTTTATAAACAATTTCTTCTGGATCTCTCACATGTTATCAGTTTGAGTAGTGACTATGATGCATTTCAAATTTCTTCTGGCAGCTGGAGACAAAATGATGTGGCAAAAAAGTGACTGGAAATATCATCCAGGGGCTCTTGAAAAATAATTTTTCCATAGAAAAACAGTACAGACCTGCAGATTTTGTTATGGTGTGAGGGAAACTAAGGGGAGATTGGGAAAAGAAAGGAGAGCAAAACAATCAAAATCAAGGTAAGTAACAGAGCCTAGTCCTGCGTGTCATCAAGCTGAACCACAGTTCTCAGTGAACAGCCCCAAAATAATTAATAACAACATAAATGTAAAAATCAGTTACCTACAGCCATCACAAGGGCTTAGAGTTACCCAATGCTTATGCCTATGATTTCACAAGCATCATTTTTCTCCATATGAATTTATTTTTCTTACACATTATTTGCCTGAGTATGAGACTACCTAGGCAAGATAGAGAACTTTTACCTTGGAAAGATCTATCTCATTTCTTCTAAGTATAAAGCATTTTGGAATTTGGAGAAATAGGAAAGCAAAATAAATTCCCATAAACTAAATCTAAAATTAAGACAGGTATAAAAAAAAACAGAGCTGAGAAGAGAAAAGGAAATAAGCCAGCAATGAAATAAACAGTGATCGTTTTTTTATGAGACATATAATAAAGAAAAATTATTTTAACTTTCGTTAAGTGACAACTGGTGGAAAAATAGGAAGCAGCTAAAAAAAAATAGCATCAAGTATACTAGGTTGGTGAACATCATCTGGAGTTCCCTTTTCTGTGATTTTCCTTTTATGTTTATGTTTAATCTTCATAATTTTTATGACCTTATTCAATTTGAAGGATCTATAAATGTATATATGTATATAAAAGTATATATAACTGTCATATGCAGCATTTTTGTGAATTGAAATTTAATCAAGAAGAAGCATATGGTGGCCCCCTCAGCAGCATATGCCTTGGCCAGTGCACAATAACAGAGCCCACAAATCAGTGCTGTGATTACAAAGGTCATGATTTTCACTTGCATGTCCACCTCCACCTCCACCACTGACAAAAGAAGATGGGTTAAAATGAAGCTATATCAGTGTGGGAACCAGCTCCCACTCAGCTCCTGTTTTCCCACTGCAATGCAGTGTGTGCTGAAGGGACGGCAGCCCTGCTAAAGACCTTGGGAATTGAGAGTTCAGGCCTGTCAAAGCAGCACTGATACTCTCTGGGATGTGCTACCCCTTCCTGGAGGAGCCTGGACTGCAGCAGGGAAGTGGCACTCCAGATACTGCCTCTCTGGCCTTGCTGTGATACTGTGCCTTGGGGAAAGGGTGACAGAAGAAGGACGTCAAGATATGGCTCTGATGGGGACCAGCTGAGCAAATTCTAGGTTTTTGTCTTGCTTGCCTTAGCACAGTGAGTGCTAAGCTGGTCCTGCACACCAGGAGCCAGAGTTTTAGGGAGAAACACTCAAGTGCTGCTCCCCTTGGCACAGCAGATTTTGAATGAGTGTGTCTCCCTCTGTGAGCCATGTGGACATGCACAGCATGGACAGACATCACACGCAATGAGTGGAGGAACCAGGAGCTCTCCATGTTTGTCTACTCAGCATGAGTTTTGCCCCTTGGCTGCCCTTACCCCAGCAGGCTGTTGAGCCCACACCCTTGCTTTTGCACAGGTAGTATCTTGCAGGCTGAGCTTTGCTTCTGCACTACAGCAAACTATAGACAGCTTCTCCTGAGATGGCAAGCAGGCTACAAGCCTGGGACCTACACTTCACTTCTCTCAAGGGACAGGTAATCCCATCCACCTTTCCCCATCCGTGTCTCTTCGTACAGGAAGCAGGGCTGTTGGGAAGCTGGGACCATACTATGTTTAGTATATGTTAGCAGCATTAGCCTTGGTGGCAACCCCTGCAGGGTGTATGACCCACCAGGAACATCAGTGCTTGGTGACAACTTCCCATGGGTGGCTGCTCTCTGAAACCTGTCAGTAAGCCAGCACCTCTGAATGAGCGGGTCCTAACTGGGTCAGTACGATTTTGTGTTAGATGTAATAACACTTTGTTCCCTCCTTTTTCTTGCTAATAAGTAGCTGCTTCCTTACATCCCTTCTGGTCAGCCCTGCCTGTCAAATGGCATGTCTGTCAAAATATACATTATTCAAAAATGGACCCGTACCAACTCTGTGAGGCTGGGGGATGGGTTCATGTATCATATCACTCTTCCCTTCCATACATCTCAATTTCCTGCTTTCTGCATGATTAATGCACATTTGCTTCCCTCTACATAATGTAGACAGCAAAGAATGAATTATGCTGCTTCATTACATTAACTGGTAGCATGTCTTTCCATACCTCTACACACTAATCACTGCTTTCTTGTGCCTTACGTTTGCAAATGAACTAGATAGAAAGAGTAAATACAGAATAATGGCATGTTATGTTCCTCTAATCTAACACAAGTCAGAGGGGGACAAGAAGATGTTTCTCCTACTACAGAGTTAGTTTAGTAGGTGTTCATAATTTTCAAGTAATCACTATTCTCATATGCATTTGATCTTTGATGTTGAGATTTGGTAGATTTTACTAAATTCAAGAAATAGAAGGTAGACCTTTTCTGAAAATAGCTAACATACATTAGAAATGTAGACTACAAGATGTTGATCACATACTGAGTGGTTTATCTCTGCCTAAACTAAATACTAAATAAAATAAGCCAGTATTGGCACTCTCAGACAAACTCCAGTATTGCATCTGGAAATAACAATATTATGCAGACTTGAACATATTAGTAGCTTGATAGCAGAGAGCAACAGCAGATGCTATAAAATACACAGAATCAATCCTGCTTGGACATTTATTGCATTAATACTATTTTCAATTTATTTAGCAGCAAAGTGCTTTTATTACTGACTACTGGCTATGTATGAGAGAGTATGTGTGTGGGTGGTGTATGCACAAACCTGTACATGTTATCTGCTCTGCCTGGCATAAACAATCCTTAAAAGGATGACAGGAAAATGTTTTAAGAATAAAATAAAGATACAACACAAGAGAATACTGAAGCCAAAAATCCAACTGTAGTTTGGATTTCAGGGATAAAACCATTATTATCCAAATAGAATTTGATTAGAAAATTAGCACTATCAGCCTATCCTTCAGAAATGCCACGGGATCTTTAACCAGAACTAGGAAACTAGCTATTGGTTCTTGTTTGCCTTTTCCCTCCTTTTACTTCAAAGAGCCTCTAGAAGCTTATGTAGAGAGAAAATCAATTAAATAAAAATGGACAATGATGAAGAAGTCAAGAGAGCAATTTTAAAATCAATATACTGCTTCAAAAGAAGCTCACAAGGTGCTGCAGAATATGGAACAGAAGCCTGACATACCAAACAGACACGATGTTAAGAATCAGAGGAAGATCTCACAATATCTTCAGGCTTGATGGGACTCTGAGCAACCTGCCCTAGGTAGAGATGTCCTGGCTTGTGTAGGGAGGTTGGGCTAGATGACCTCTAGAGGTCCCTTCCAGACTAAACCATTCTATGATTCTATGAATACTTTCATATTTATCAGATGGATGGCATGGAAAAATTTGTAGTAACCCAAGGTTTTGCTATTATAAACACGTCCAAACAATCCTCTGTTGCCTGTCCTGACTTCTAGAGGATGGCTAGTGAGGTTACAGACACTAGGCCATGTCTTTTAAGTGGACAACGTTAGGGTTTGACAAACCAAAATCTTCAAGAGTTAGCCAAGAATGAGCTTTTGTAGTAGCAAATGTCAGCACAGATATCACCAACTTCTGATCTAAGTACAAGACATAATTCTTCTATTTTCAAATAAACACATGCCATAGACCAAAAAAAAAAAAGAAAAAGAAAAGAAAAAAAAAGGCAACAATTAAACAATAAAACTCTGCCAGGGCAAAATGTGCCATTATGCATGCAATTTTCTCCCCAAGGAGAGGACTGAGGAAAGAATAAACCACTTGTGAAATATTAGTCATGTTGTTTGACGCACTTTTGGGTGGTTCTCAGATAGTGTGGAAAGAACAGTACAAGATTTTATATGGACTGGTGAAGAAATCAAAGGAAAAAATGCCAACAAACAAATGATCTTCATCTTAATACATGCTTACAAGCTGATGTGGGCAACTTTATGAGTCCATCAGAGATAAAAGTCACCCAGATCATCATACAGAATGGTGTTCTCAAACCAAACATGATTGGCAGAAAAAGGTCTTAAAACTGTGAATTGTGAATTGCTGCAGTTAGCTGTGTTTTAGTGCTGCTTCTAAAATGGCAAACTGTAAAATTCAACCCAGACAATTTCTTGACTTCTTTTGCTCTGTTAAAATTAAGGCAAGTAGTCAGGCAGAGTATTGAGTCAAAAAAATTGTTAGCCATATTCACTTCTCACTTTAAAACCATTTCTGTTGCAACTCTTGAAAAAAAGGATGACTTTAAAGAAATTCCATTTTTTGTGTGCAAAATATCTGTGTAGTGATATAACATGATGAGCATGAGGCGTGCAAATACAACTCAGAGCAACTGGCACTTCTGTCAACACAGCATTGAAAACACTGATGTCATTTAGTATTTGTGGTAAGCCCCAAATATTCCTCCTGCTGCAGAACATTTGTCTTGTTCTTCCTATGGAACTTCTGAATTGGAACCAGGTCCAGCTATATCGTACTCCATCTCTTCGGTTACACAAAGTTTTGTGTTTTGAATTCTTCAGTATCAAATGCACAAATTCACATCTGAACTTGAATATTTGGAAGCCCTACCTCTCTCTTAAAACAGACTTGTTGGCTTTTCTTTCAGCTGTTATTATTTGCAGGTTTCTCATCCGTGTTCACATAGATAAAACAATGTTGTCATGTCTTCTCTTAAACCAAAACAGTATTTTCATTAATTTAATTCACAAAAAAATTGCTGTGAGATTTTTAAATTAAATGCCTATTTTTCTGTAAGGTGTACTTACAGGTCATTAACATTGAAACTTTAGTACTGTCACTAGGCTTCTAGAAGTTGACATCGCCAACATTGTGTATTTTTCCATAGGCACTGGACAAATTTTGTAGTTATGACAGGGAGAGCATCAGTGATAATGTACCTCCAGGTCTCCTGTGGTTAAAGTCCTAGGATCCTCAGGGATTATCATAATAAAAGCAGTGGCAGTGGCTGAAGGACAAATCTACAGTCTGTTTTCTGTCACTGATACCCTGAGGTGGATCTACTGTTCAGATCTGTGCTAGCTGCTTCTGGATCAGGAAAAACTGGAAAACTGGGATGAAAATAAATTTGAGTGGTGTATGTGAGGTGCCTAGCTTGTGTTCAGTGGAGGTATATGCTACTGGGTAGGCATCAATAAGTGCATTAAACTGGCAGTATCAACTACTAGAAAAACTTACAAATACATCTGACTTCATCCACAGGAAGCAGCAACAGCTGCACACAGAAGAGGGACTTAAATCTGCTGCTCCTGAGAGCACCCAGGGCTCATGGCCACAGCCAGTGGTGCTGCCCTGTGTGCCGCTCCTCTGTGCGTTCTGCACAGAGATCCACATTGCTTCCTATGGGGACACGGCAAAGGACAATCATGCAGCTAATTTGACATATATCGCCTGTTTTGAAACAAAGGCCAGTAGCATGCGGGCCATGCTGTATGAAGCCCTGAGACTGGCTAAGATTGTGTCTCTGCTTTGAAGAGCCAGCCATCTGGGAAAAAACATCTCACAGTCCTGGAGATCACGCAAAATACAAAACTTACAGAACTCACTGGGCTGCAATTTATGTCCACACATCAGCTCTGCTCACCCACCAAAGGCCCTGTTCTAGCAATGAGCTCTGCCACATGAGCCAGTAGGCATGTGAGGCAAAGCTGAGGCTGCTCTGTGGGATACTCTTTTGTCTATAACTTTGATAGTTATCTACCATTTGGAAGTACAATGATTATAACTGATACAACTTCATAAGGTACTGAAAGTCTTTGCTGGCTGCTTGTCAGTTGAAGTCCCATCAGGACTTCAGATCACCACACTAAATCCCCAAAAATATTTTCCATAAAATAGAATTCTATTTGGCATTAATTTTGTCATAGCTGATGACTGTGACCTACTTGTGCCAGCAATAGAGCCTGGGATAAGTAAACTGATACCAGTGGTAACACAGAATTTGAAAAAGCAAAAAAATCCTCCAAAGATAAAACAACTGTTGCATTTCAACATTTACAGTTTGACATACATGTTTCACATATATGAAACTAATATTCTCTGGACCTTTGCATATGCATCTGTGTATAGGAAAACCAGAAAACCAACAAATGGAACCAGAACAAATTAATAATCCCCTCCTTCAGCAGATTAAAGTTCACTCTGCTAAATTAGTTGACCTTCAAAGTTTGTCCCAGGGGAATCATGTAAGATTGGAGGGTTTATCTGAAGAAACAAAGATAAAAATTGGGATGAAGCACATGAGGTGCCTAGTGGAATGGATAGGTCTGTAAAGGTTTGTTTAGTTACCTTAAAAATTGTTCACTGAAAGGGGAAACTACTTCCCCTTCCTGATAAAGGACTTCTTATCCTCAGTAAGAATGTGTGTAGAGAGGAGAAGGAAATATTCTTCACAACTCAGAACCAGCTTGGACAGGGAACCATAACAGAAGGCAGTAAAGAAAGATGTTTTTTTTTCTCAAGATGGTCCAAGTTGAGATAGAGGGAGAGCATACTCAACTAACTCAAGCTTTCTTCAGAGTGGACATTATTTCAAGCCACCCCAGTAATGAACTGTGATGATATGGATGTCTAAGAACTATAGCTCAGCTCCAGAGCATCTTACCTCTGGTATTTCAAACACACCGGGTTTCTGTTGCAGTGAACTCTTTAAGTTGAACATCTCATAGGAAAAGAACTAGAACAAGTAGAAACGAGAAATAATCGGGTGGTTGATTAAAAAAAAAAATCTGGTTAAACATGAAATGTAAACTCTCATGCTGGGGTTTGTCTGCTCCTGCAGGATTACAGCCTCATTGTCTTACCAGAAGAGATTCAGTGCTCCACCATACAGACTCTTCTGGGACAAATGTGTGTTTTTTCTTATTTTGTAGGTTTTATTAGTAGTGGTTATTGTTCCACAATTTTCTAAAATTTGTGATATGGGCTACCTGTATGATGGCTGCTGCTAATTGTAGGAGTAGACTGATACATTAAAAAGACTCCCACAAATTCTCAAACTATGAGAGCATATAGTGAAGTCTGGATTACCAGGAAGGCTCAGATTGTCTTGATACAGGTGTAACTTTGCTAACTGTTATGGGCAGATTCTCAGTTGTATGCTTGCAAAAACGTGACCTGACTAATATCTGAAAACACTCACATGCCAGTTGCATTGATGGAGAGCAGGAAGTGTAACCTTTGACCGAAGGAGTAATAACAGTGTAAGCTTTTCTAAAAACAAAATCTAGAGGAATTAGTGTCCAGTATCAGTCACAAAGTGTATTTAGGGCTCTCTATAAATCTCACTGAAGCATTTAATGAAATGGTAAACTTCCTGTGTAATGTGAAACGGATGTAAGAGTTTTGCACTGACAATGACAATGTTTAAATTCCCAGAGGATTAGGGCTAGATCCAAAAGGGTGTAGGACCTGGAGGAGTGGGGTCTTTCCTGGGCTCTGACCTGGTACCTTGAACCCATATGCAAGACTTTTATGTCTGGAAGATCAAATGAGAATCAGCCACCTCATGATGGGATCTCCAGCATCAGCATGCTGAGCAGAGGCCACCTACCTCCAATCACTTGGCAAGACCAAGCAGAGCAGGCCTATGTGGTCTTTTGAAAAAAATACATAGGTGTTTACATTTCATGTGTCCTTTTTGTTTTAACAGTCCCTATTTTTATCACAGTTTATGGGTCAGAAGATTTTTCTGGCATGTGAAAAGTTTAGATTGAGTTCCCTCTACTCCTTCCTCATCTGACTGATTGAAAATCTATCTGCTTTGCTTCCAAGAGTCTCTCCAAGAAGCATCAGAGGACTCAATGCTAACAACACTGAGGTATCCTCACTGGCCACTACAGCAAATGGGAGTGGGTAGTCTTCTTTTTTCCACTCTATGTACTGGTACTAGGCATCACTATCTCACAAAAAATCAGCTTGCAGGCTCAAGTCCATAAATATTAGTAAATAAGGGATGGACCAACAAACACATTGTGAGTTGGCTTCCATTAACTAATTAAAGATGGCTTATTCTAATAAGGCGTTTGATGTCAGCTAGGTTGTTTCTTCATTTGAGGAAGATTAATGGGCCTATTTTCTACCTAACTTTCATCATGATAGTAAATTTTTATTGTGATTTTCTATTTAATGTGCTTTTATAATGATTTTTTAATCATCATATCTGAGCTCCCCTAATGTGAAGCTTTTTCATGACCTTGCTGAAAATTTCTTTTTGATGTCAGAACCCCTGTGTGAGCAGGTGTTACATGCTTTGGCAGTGATAGAATTATTCTTTCATAGCCTATAGAAGCTCTTAAGCTGCTTTCATCCCCATAGCATCTAAACTCCATTGAGTAGCACATTAACTGACAAGACTAACATCCATCATCTTTGCTTCATTCTCCTTTCTTGAGAAAGTGTGTATGTAGTGAGATGTATGGTTTGGGGAAGGTTTCCACTGTGTTTTATTTTTAAATGTCCATGCTGCTAGGTGTACATCTCAGAAAAATTATCCTCTCTCATGGAGCAGTGGCTGCAAAGAAGTTTCTAAAGGTCTTTCACTCCCAACATTATTTACACTTGTGTCTCCAGTTAATCTCTTGCCTAGAAATGAGATCTGTGACAATACTCGTGACACATGATCTAGTCCAAGTGTTAAAAAAAGGGATCCTTTATTAGAGGATTTTATACCGATGAAGTCTTTTGCGTCCATAGTAGAAAGAGCTTTCTAAACTAAGGAGTTTTTGGTATGGTCTCCCATGTATGCAGTAACACTAACAGCTAGAACATTACTCCTTACATACACAGCTACCAATAAAAAGACATTCAGTTGAAGTTTCATCAGTGAGTAAAAGATGACTGTTTTTAAAAACCATCCTTAACTTTATGGTAGACTTGTTGTTTTACTTGTTCAGCTTGATATTATGGGAATGCCTTCAGGATAAAGGGATCCTAATACTGATGATAATGGAGTATTCTAGTGTGAGGGCACTTAACCTTGGAGAGCTGGACATGAAATAAAAATATAACTGCAGATTAATGTCTTGGCAGTGTGACCACGTTAACATGAAAACACTGCTCCCTTACCACACCTTAAAGATGGATTAGGAAAACAGTATTACTACCCATACAGAACATGATTATCCTGTGCTTGTATGCCTTCACCTCATTCACAGTCTTACTTCTGTGACACTGCTTCTCAGTCTTGTCTCATTACGATGCTTCCTCAGGGAAAGGAGCTGCCAGGTCCTCTGGCACTGTCAGTTACCCTTAAAGCAAGGTACAGCATCAGATTAAACAAGAAATGGACCTGCTTCAGCATGCCAACAAATATGTAGATGATAAAATGCTCCTGGGCCACAGGAGTTCTCATCTAATCTAATATGGTCAGTGTTAGCCACAGTCCAGTGAAATTCCAACTCATATAATTTTGTTATCAGTTGTCAGCTTTCAAACTCTGGTGATTTCTTAAAGAGCAAAATTTTTTTTTACATTATTTTTTATCCCCAAGAGAACAGAATTCAAGTATATAAGGTATTGAGAATATATAAAAAGAACCTAAAATATATTAAAGAAAAATCCATTGTCTGGGGAGAGCTAGAGTTGTGATTTTTGAACTCTCAGGTTTGATACTGCTGATATTGCCAAGTGCAAAATAGCCCTTGCTGACAGATCTATAAGGAAAACTTGAACTCTGTGAAATCATCATACCTCCCAATTTTCCTGGCTTTCTTTTGAGCAGGTCAGTTTTCCTCTTCCTATTCCACAAGAAATACCCATTAATTATTCTCCTTACTCTTGCCACAAAGCCACTTAGACCATTTCCTGTTGGATTTCACCCTCTACCTCCTGTGCAATTATCAAAGGAGTTTCTCTTCAGGCTCCAATTTCTTCCCACTACTGCTGTTCTGCTCTCTTCTGATCTCTCACAGATCCTTCATTTTCTTCTGCTGTCAGATTTTTCTCCATCCCCTCACCCTTGACATTAGCCCCACTCCTAAACCGTCTGTGCTCTCCCTCTCCCACTACATCCCTCCATTTTGTTTCCCTGTCAGTCCAGCAGCAGAAATCAAACTGACTAGCATCCCAATCCCTTGTTGGCATTTCAGAGCTCCAGAGCTAGATCAATTTTGTGGTGCTGCTGGCAGAGGCTGGGGAGAGGTAGGACACAGCTGCCAAGGGGAAGGGTGCAGGGAGGCAGCACAAAGGGTGGAGGAAGGGCACAGGCAGAACTAGGCTCCGACATGAAGGGAGACACGCAGCTCCATCCGTCCATCATCACACTGTGTCTACCCCCTTTCAAAGGCTGGGAGCAAAAGGCAGTGAGTTCTGCGAGAGGACACATGTGGCTAAAATGTCTACGTGCCTGCTGAGGCTGCACAGGCAGGTCTTCATGAATTCTTGGCAAGAGCAGGGAACAATTTCGCTATTTCCCCCAGGGATGACTTCTGGAAAGAAATGAAATGTGGGACTATATCAAGGCCTGATCAACATTTCAGCTCCACACAAAACAAGTTGCTCCCAGTTCTGGTGAGGGCACAGTGGCTGATTTCTTTGTCCACGTACACAGGATCTAACTCACTACTTTGCAAATATTGGGATATCCTGAAGATGAACAATGTATGTTACCTCTACACTCTTGTCATTAGCATTAGGCACCAGAGAAACCACTAAAAAAAACTATGACTTCCCTGTGGCAAACTACTTACTAGAAGTTTGAATATTACTGACCCAAAAATCCAAGGAAAACAAAGAAAGAAGTGCTTTTAATTTCCCTTGAGCTGTGATGGTGGAGCTCACTGTGACCCTGCTGTGTTCTGGGGCTTTTCTAGTAGACCCGCTCATTTTGGCCCTGGGATCACTACCACATGTATATTTCTAAAACTTCTTTCATTTTCTAAAGAGATCACATTTTGCTGAGCAGCCTTGGTATGCAGCAGCAAAAATACACATTCCTGAGAATGAATCTCTTGTATCCCACTGTGGGGAATACTGACTGGATATTTCACTGGCATCAAAACCTTGTACTGTAGTTTACCATATCAAAGGCCCACATATCCTCTGTATGCCAACAGACTGTGGTCTGTTGGCATTGACTTGTCTATACCAATCTCTGTGTTGTTTCAACCCATTCAGTACAATGCTGAGTCGTCATTCACAACCAAACACAGTCTTCCCATCACCCCAGTCAAGTAACCTGCCTACTGGACCACTGCAGCAAAGACACAGGAAAAGGATCAGAAAATGAAAATGAGTCAGAAGAGGTAACCAAATGCTTCCGTTTACATTTTTGTTGCACTAGATGTACACACTACTGAAACACAGTTTCATCAGCCTTAATAAAGAGGAGGGGAAATGCCTTCAGGCCAATACCAAATTAATCTGTAGCTCTTGCTATTGCAGAAGTCACACAGTATACTCTATGGTAACCCTGAATAGGAGATGCCAGGAAATTTCCATTGAATGAGTTATGATATATATTCACTTTACATATTATTTTCTGTGGAATTCTCTGTCCTCATGTAGTCTGCAGGGAATCCAACCAGAAAACCATCAGAATTGAGTATTCATATAGGCCAATCCCAACAAATAACCTAAACTCGTCTTGATCCAGTTTTGAGCTTCAAGGTTTCTTGACCAGGCTTTATGAAGACCAGCACATGATGAGTAATACTGCAGAATTGAACCCTGGAATGAACAAGGCCACCTGTTATGGTGCTCCTGGACCACCATGGAAATAAATAACGACAGATCCCTTTAGATATTTCCATGTATTTTGAAATAGAAAAGATTCCCTCCTACCTGGAAAGTCTGTGAGAACCAGGAAGGCTTGACATAGGTCTTGCATTCTCTCCAGTTTAGCTACTGTCAGTATAAGCAGTTTTCTGGCCTAGCTCAAATTTTTTTTTTTTTTGACCTTCCTATGTTTGAATAAAAAAAAAAAAAAGCCTCAACTGCACGGGAAAACTTGCAGAAATCTTATGCTTTGAATGGCTGTTTCTAACACAGTATAATAAAGCCTGGATGACATGATGGGGTGTAAATTTTCCCTTTCCAAAAGACCAGTGGACTATTTATTTTTAGCAGAAAATCTGGTAGCTTTTAAGGACAGTTATCTTAGCACAGTCATATTACAAAAATATTACATTTAGTTTTGCGCCCAAGTGATCTTTTGATTTTATTGCCTATGCAGATAACAAAGCTTACTTTAACATTAAGAGGGAAAACACCCCAACTTTATTTGAGCATACAGAGCTATGTGAAACTATAAATATGTTTTCTGTTACAGGCTTTTCTCTTTATCAAATCACATTATGTCCCTCTACTGGGACATCATACACTAGGGAGAATTTCCTACTCAGCAGCCTGATATACATAGTCATCTGTCTTCAGCTCAGTGCAAGAGACAACAGAGTTTCTTCAGTATCATTGTAGTGAAATTATACTCCTGCTTTGCCCCAAAAATCAGCATGTTGCAACCTCAAGACACAGAGGGGACCTAACCACCACCTTACATTTGTAATAGATTTCTTTCTCTTTCCTGGTTGAAATCTGCAGTCCTGAGAAGTAAATCACCTTCTGCAGACAAAAATGCAGCAGTGTGTTGAATGGAAACACACACCTACCAGTAAACAGCATTTTTTGCAACATGGAAATGTGCAAGTGTTGTGATGTATCAACACTGCAATGCCTTTACAGGGATACTGTAAAAATGCACCAAGGAAGAGGTCGCTGGCACAATTTAAGGCTCATACAAAATATCATGTCAACTTACAATACCCAGACTTTATCAAACAGATAATTTAAGATGAAGTCTTGAATTCTGATTATGTTTGCAGTGTTGATGGGATTGCTCTTACTGCAGAGTCCTGTTCTGCTTTGAGCAGAAAAACATTTTAGGCCCAATTCATCTTTACTGTCTCTAGCAAAATTAACCTAACAGCTACAGCCTGCTCTTGGCCTATATTTTTTCCATCCTCATCTTAAAAAATACACTGCATTTTAGAGATGGCTACTTCCTCTATAAGTCATAGTCTGATAATGAAAACATCATTAATCTATAGTATGGAGACAGATAGATCTTTGACAAAACACCTTGTAAATGGCTCTAACAGAGTAATATTGACTGATTCTGTCAATACTTAGTAAGGAATTTGTTGCAATATCACAGAATCATAGGACAGTTTAGGTTGGATGGGACCTCTGGGACATCATCTGATCCAGCCTCCTACTCAAAACAACTCCAGCTAGATGGGGCTGTTCAGGGCCTTGTCCAGACAAGTTTTGACTGTCTCCAAGCATGTAGACTTTGTGTCTCTGGGGCCCTGCTTCAGTGTTTAACTACCCTCACAGTTAATTATTTTTTCTTATATCTAATAAAAAATTGCCATGTCATAACTTGCAGTTGTTGCCCTTTGTCATATCACTGTGTGCCTCTGAGAAAAGTCTGTACTCTCTCCAGCATCTGATCATTATAGACAGCAGTAAGATCTCCCTCTTCATCTTCTTAAGGCTTCTTAAGCTCACTTCCCTCAGCCTCTGCTTGTATGTCGGGTGCTCTAGAGGCCATCTTGGTGGCCTCTGCTGGACTCATTCCAGTATGCCAACATCCCTTTTGTGTCAGAAAGCCCCAAACAGGAGAAAGTGCCCGAGATGCAGAGGGAATAATTGCTACCCTTGTCCACATTGTTACAACTTGCTATTACAGTACTGTATGCTGTTGGCCTTGCCACAAAAACACACTGCTGTCTCCTTTACAGCTTCCTGACTACGGGGACCATCAGGGCTTTTTCTGCAACAGTGCTTCCATTGCCCAGTCTGTATGGTTGCATGGGATTATTTTGTCCCAGTTGCAAGACACTGCACTTGCCTTTGCTGAAGCCTATGAGGTCCCTATCAGCCCACTGCTTCAGCTGTCAAGGTCCCTCAGAATAGCACCCCTGCCCTCCAGCTCATTGACTTCTCCCCACAACTTTGTGTTGGGCACAAACTTGCAGATCATGCCCTCTGTCCATTAATAAAGATACGGAATATTCTGGCCCCAGTGTCAATTTCTAGGGATGCCACAAGGAACTCCATGCTAGCTGGATTTTTCACCTCTGAACACAATCCTTTGAGCCCAGTGGGACAGAATTTTCCTCTTGCCTTAACATCCACTACCCAGGGATATTACCCAGGACAAATCTACCAGTTTACTTATCATGATACTATGGGAGACTTTGACATGGGTCTTACTAAAGAGAAGGTAAACAACATCCACGACTCTCCCCATGTTCACACAGCCAGTCATCTTATCACGTCTGAATGACTGTTCTTTGAAGAGGTTATCCTTGAAGATAAAATATTAATGTAAATTAAATATATATGTATTTTGAACACTGCTTGAGAGTGTTCACTTTCATCTATCATATTTAAATAATTAAGGATTGGAAAGCATACCCTAAGGTAGCTTTGCTTGGTGCTGGATATTTGATTGGTGTGCCTGCTACTATATACTGGTTTCTCATTCAAGAAACAGAGAAGTGGCACAAACAAAATCAATGCAAGCTTCTCACCAAAACGCTGAAGATTCATATTATCTTGGGCAAAGGCAGTTTCTTTTGGGGACATTTCAGCAATATCACAGGTGCTGACAGACAACTGGAAAACAGAATGATTGTATAAGCTTTGAGCAGTACAAATTGCAAGAGGAATGAACTGCAACAAGAATGAATTGCAAATCCTTAGCTCTTGCCTACAAAAGGGGGGCTACAGAAATAAGATTACTTGAATGACAGGCACTTTATGTTACATCCAAAGGAGTTTGAATGTGTATATATATATTTTATCTCCCCTCTCTCATGTAACTTATATGCAGGGTCCTTCGGAAGTGTGGCTTTTCACTTACATAGAGACCTCATAATCACAAAGCAGATACTGGCCTGAATATAAGATTTTTGGGAATTATTTTTTTAGAAAAGTCTTTATATGATGTTACAAAGAGACTTGTGAAAGAAAGATGGTTTTAGGAAGTGATTTGTGATGGGTGTGAAAATGCATTTGTTGCTTTATTAGAATAGAGTGACATAAAAGAATTTGGTAACTCTGTCGTGAACTACATTATTCCTGATTGTGGTAAAAATCATGGACTGCTTCAGAAATACCTATGTGAATCTGGGCACTAACTACACTCTGAACAATTTCCCTTTGGCAGAACTGTGCCTCTGATGAGCCAGGCAGAGCTGGTCCCCTGCAGCACGTCCAGCTGACCTGTGGGTTAGAGCAGGGTTGCCCATGGGGGCCCTACCTGAAAGCTAGACTTAGAGTTCCTAACAGACTACAGATACTTTGGAGCACTCCACATATGTACTGTGTGTATAAATAAAACATGAAGCATGCTACACTATCTCCAATTAGGAGCAGCAGCACACTTCTGTGAAATGGAGCTACATTACCATATATACCATGTGAATTTTCAGAAGTATCCAAGACAGACTTTTCCAAATATTTTCAGACAAACAAGATGGGCGACTAAACAGCACAGGGTTGAAAGTAGCAAAATTATGTTCCTCTTCTGTTTTGCTAGATAAAGGTTTAGAAGGGGCTGGAGCTGTGATTACATGTAGAGGAAAATTCCAATATTGTGGTAAATTATTAATTAATGTTGATATACTATCAATCAGCACAGTGCATTTATGAAGTATTCAAAGTTAGAGAGGCTAATTAGCAGTCTAGAGGGAAGGCCATTTGAGAAAGCATGGCAGAAACTTTGGCTTAGATTTACAGTGGTATTTATTTACAGATTTTATGGGCAGTACTGAATCTGAGTATTCAGTGGTTTCACCAAGGTAGTTACTAGGTACTTAGCAGTGAAAAACTAGACCTGACTAAACAGAGTATGTTTTTCCAGATTAAATGTAATGGAAATGCATGCATTGGACAGGGAGAGGAGTTCCCTCAGACTAACACATCACATCAGTTCCAGCATTGCTCATGAAAATCTACAGTTAGGTTATTTAGCCAAGTAAATATTGAATATCTATTCACCCCAATAAAACATACTTCTCTGTCTGGACAATATAAGAATACACGTATTATGACAGTTAAAAAGTATAGCAATTTTGGATATCACCTGAACTAAGAACCACCAGCATATCAATTTTCTCCTGAAATAACATCAATTATACAGCAACACAGATTAATTAAAATAGTTTTAGGAGTTTTTCTATAGCTTTTAACGTATTGAGATTTATCTTTCTGCTTATTAAAAACTACAACTTTTGAGAATATTTAGAATGGTAGTACCTAAGTTTCAAAATTGCATTTTGACGCAAGAAGACTCAGCTTTTCACAGATGAAATTTTACTTATGATGACATAATTTCAAACAATAAAGGAACCATTTGTTGTTCATGTTAAAACAATGCCTGATGACAGCCACTTTTCTGGGGTGGTTTGGTTCATATTGTTTTGAAGCTGGTTGTAAAAATAACTTTCCTCCTTTTCTCCCCCACTGCTGTAAGGGTTAATACCTGCATTATGCACGTTCATTCACATTTCATGTTCAATTTCATTGAGAAGAAAAAAAAAAAAAAAAAAAGGTAGATTGTAAATTGTAATTCACATTTCATTTTAAACTGCTTATCTCTGTTCGCCTTCTGATTAAACATAGGCTTTTTGGAACCAAAATGTCACATTATCTTTATGACCCCTCTCTCCACCAAAGCAGTAAAAGCTTGAAGGTTTACTGCAAAAAGAGTTCCCCTTACTGGTGACTGAGTGTACTACAGCACTCAAATTCCCAAGACTCTAAAATGATTTAACCCAAAGCAGCTGCTGGTTGTATGTCTTGATTTGAGGATGCCTCACGCAGTAGTTCTTCAAGGCTTATGCATATCTTTTGAAAACATATGCCAAATCATCAATAAATACTGGCTACTGGTTACTGGATTTGCAAGTGTCCTTATGATATTTGGATATTTTTCAGTAGGAGCATGCACATATTTACATGTGTATAACTGCGTAAGCAGATACTATGTGCTAAGATACCGATCACAATATTTACAGCTGTTATATGTAAGGAAGCTTTTATTGGCATTTACACAGAGTGGCTACAAAAATGAGACGGTGACAATTGCGTAAGTCATCCCTGTAAGTACTGCTGAAACTGTTATACCCTGCCAGCATGCACAGAGGATACAGAAGCCTCTTGGCTTCAGAGAGAGAAGGTGCTTGCAAGTGCAGAGGAGGTCAACACTTCAGCAGATCATTTTCACACCATCACAGAAAGAACCTCACAGGACAGAGCTCAGAAGATGGAGTTGTACAGCTAATCCTTCAAGAGGGTCTATCCATTGCTTAAAATGGTTCTACCAAAAAATGAGTGGCATATGTTTTTAAGTCCTGATAGCTCAGTCTTTCCCGTGGCTAGTCACATTCTACCTTGCCAAACTCAGGAGCACCCTATTTCTGTTTTTCAAAAAAGCCAGAAGAAACACTCTTCTGCTTTCCATTTACAACACTGGAAGGAATGTTCTTCTATTTCCCATGGTGTGCAACTAGGAACTTCTGCTAGTATGGACATATCTATAAAATACAGAGAACACAAGATGGGAAGGTCTGTAGTTGCACTTCCTCACACCGAAGGCAAAAAATAACTTTCATCTGGAAGGCTGAATTAAAGATGGCTGCTCCAGTCAGGTCAGGGCCTTGGAAAATATTTCAGGTGCTCAGGCTAGCCAGGTTCTTGGGCAGTTCTTACCATAACAGGGTTAGGCTCAGCACTGACAGTGCTGGGGGCTTTGCTGCAGCATAAGATTAAATATATTTACCACCCATCAACATTGAAAAGCAGAGCTATAGCCTCTACCACATTTCCTGTCACATATATTGTTTACATATGCCCCTATACTTATTCCCTGCTACACAGACAGATGCACTTTCATGGGTTGTCAGAAAGCTGGCTTGACTAAGAAGGCTCCTTCCCCCACAAGTGGTCTCCTGTGGGTGGGGTACAAACAGCTGGTCTTATATGTGGTGATCTGAACGATTGCTGGATTGCAAAAATCAATCAAAAAAAAATCCCAGAAGGTAGCCCTTCACTGTTGCCTCCGTACAGTTCACAAACAGGCACAAATCAACTGCTAAGCAGTGAATGGCTGTTCTGCTCCTGATTACAGCCCATGTCACAGCCCCAGTGAGGCCACAAGGCTTCCTGGGACTGTCACATCAGGCAAAGCTAGACAGTTCCAAGCAATCCCTGCTGCCAGGACATCCCCTGATCAATAATCACTGCTTCCATGGCTCATTTGGTAATACCCCTTGCTGTGGTGGGATTCTCCCTTTTAAGTCCCACCTTCAGGTTTTTAAGACTCTCATCTGCGGGGCTTGGGTTCAGAGGCTGTATTTTTTAACCATTTCTAGTTTGAGCGGAGAAAGGACAGTCCACAATGCCTACGTTTGGAGTATTTTTTTATTCCCACACACCAGAGGAAGATTGAGTATAGTACCTTATTAACCACCCAGCCAAGATGCAGAAAATACATGAACTTCTCAGTTACACAACATTCCAAAATCACATTCTTATGGAAAGTTACTAAACTGTAGATTCCTGCCCATTTTTGAGGATTTTGTCTTCATTGTACGAGGTAGCAACAGCACTGGAAATCCACACTGGATTTCTAACTAATTCTGAGGCTAAAAGCTGTGAAAGCAAGTCAGAATACTGGAATGCTGCTACGAAATAAAACAAAGCACAACAGTCTTACATTTCCTTTTCAGTAGTCACTTTTTTTACCTGTGTTTTCAGGCAAAAAGATGAAACTTCTAATGTTTTGTAAGTATCTCATGTCCTCTACTCTAAGCACTAATCTAAATGAGAGTGCTGAAAGCTGACATGGGAATCTCCCATTGTGAAGAGAATGAAGCTCCACTGAAGTAATTTTTAATTTAAAGCTGAAAAATCTTAAATTATGGTTGGTAGAAAACCTTAAAGTGTTCCTGTGCTCTGGCTTGCTTTCAAAGGGAAGAGAATCTATCCTACAAATGCCCAATCGTTTGAAGCATCTGTCTGGCCAGGATGTACGTTGTAACTAATTTAGGCATCTGCTTTTGATGATGCCTTTTTGGGCCATTGTAGGAAGCAGCCTGCACTAACAGCCCTGTATGCCATTTTTGGCAGTAGGCCTGTTTCCTTAATTAAAGTAATTTTATTCATACAATCAATAAACACACATTTCCTTCCTAAATATATCTTGAAAATAAAGTTAATTTAGATAAAGAGTAATATAGTATTTGGCCATGCTATAATAATATTAAATCAATATTTCAAAGAGACCAGGGAATGTCTTTGAGAATATCAATATCTTCACTAATGAATTAATAGTTTGTCACACACTTAACAAAAACTTAAAAAAAAAATCAATATTTAAGCCATGTTAGAACAACGAACAAGGGAAGTCTGGGTTAAGACAGCTTATTTTGGTCCCAAATCTAAAAAAACCCCTAAAATACATAAAAGCAGAATGGCATAAATTAAGTTTACCCTGGTACTTGAGATTTCTGGGCTTTTAAGTCAGCTTATTAACATTGTTTAAAGTGTATTTATGCCCTGAACAGCTTATTTATTTATTTTTTTAAGCATACTTTTTAGATGTAAATTACTTACTTTCACACTTAATTAAGAAGTTTAACTACAGGCTTGAATACTAAGATAGAATCCCTTTTGAGAATCAGTGAATTTCAGGTTAGGTGCCCCATTCTGCTCTAAAGACTACTTAGCTCTAAGCAGAGGCAAAGGTGCATGTTAGCTTGCTCCTATCTATCTTTTCCTGGCACCACTGAAGCCCATCCACCATGTGATGGAGCAACAAAGGCCTCTGTATTTGGGGTTCGGAGGGGGCTACGCAGAGCAACCAGTGTCCGATCTCAGGATGGGCAGGTGAATAGAGCTGCTTTCTAAACCACCCCACCTCTGTTCTACCAGCATCTCTCATCAGAGGTGCTTTCCTGCCTCCTCACCCAGGAAAGCCACTTATTTCTTCACCTGTGAGATCTGAAGCCATAAACCTGAGCCTACTGATGCTGTGTTTTGTCCACAGCATTGCCTTTTCCCTAGCAGAGAAGCTCGGAGAAGTCACAGCAGCCATGGTGGCTGTGAAGACAGACTTGCCAGGACTGGGAGGTAAAGGGGAAGAGAGAGGTCCCTGAATGGAAGAAAAAAAGCTTTATCCCGCAACTGCTGACAGGTGATGAAAAGTACCAGTGCAGAACCATGCCTTTCCTTAATGAAACCTCTTCCTGCCTTCTTCACTTTCACTGAGCAGACACAGCAGAGCCTGAGGTAAAGCGGGCATCACTGTTTCTCCTTGCCTAGTCCTTGACATCTCCATTTATCTCTGCATTTATACACTGTAAAAGCTCCCTGCCTCCCCAGTTGCCTTCCAGCTATGTGTTTGCATAGTTTCAAAGCCTGTGGTGGTGGTGGCTGTGAGACCAGATCAGAAGGAACTTTTCAAAACTGAACTATAATGATTACAAGATACACGATCATGCTGAGTGATGCTTGGATGCTCTCACTGAAAGGTGAAAGTGCAAGTTGTTACAAAGATGAGGCTACCCAAAAGAGCTGTGCTAAAGCAGGAGATAACGTATGACTCAGGGCAGCAAAAGCACAAGAGATGCCCAAGGCATTTATTCTGTTGATAAAAGCTGAAGTCCATCATGCATTGGTGCCATAATTCTGCAATAATAGAAAGGTGCAAATAGAGAGGTCCTGACAATAACCTCCAGCATGTTCCTGAACTCAAAAGGATGATGGGTTTCCAAAACACACTGCTGTATTGAGGAAGGAGAATAAAGCATGCTCAGCATTAGAGAGTCCCACTTACCTGCACAACAGACATTAATCACACAACAGGACACACTTTGTCTGCAAGCTAATACTTGCAAGATAATACTTCTTTCTAAAACAAATTCCCTAATTTCACATACATACTGGGATTTACTAAGAATTGACTGTTGCATGTGCGTTCCAAGGGACAGAGTATTTTTGGTTTTGTGTCCTAGAAAACAGATGAAAAACAAACCAATAATTCGGAGGCAAATGTCTCCAAATTATATAGGGACTCCGGCTGCTCCTGTGTCTTGTTAACTTAGCTCTGAGTTGCATAATCTATCAGCCAACTGATAGATTATTTATGGGACTGTATTTGTGAGAGCAGCCTCCTTCAAACCACTGCACTTACTTATAGGAGTAACTATCTATCAATGGGAGAGAAAAGCAAAATCCAGTTTTTGATGTATTGAAAAGCAATTGGCAAAATATTTTTCAACAAAAGGTTCTGCTCTTCACTGATGCATCCCTTTTTCCAGCTTCACTAGGTATGATCCCGGCTTATTAATTTTCCTTTAGTTAGGTACTTTTGTTTGTCTGGTGGTTGCTAGTTTGGGTTTTTAATTGGTGTTCAAAGGGGGAAGGCATTACATGGCTGGGCACCTCTTTCTGGCCCTGACTGGAGCAGTCAATTCCGAGAATAAGACTCTAGATATGGAGGGTTCACCCAGTGTGAATAATTGGCCGTTTGAGATTCACTCAGAATTAGTTTCTTAAAGAGATGGAAGAGTTAGTGAAAGGCCAGGGATAAGCAGCAATGTTCTTGTGCTGTGCTGTAGATTTATTATGTTTTTTTTGGCTAAGGAAAATACCCTATTTTAGAGTGTTTATAGGAAGTTATCAGAATTTCTTGTTGTGTATACCTTACATTTATTTGAAAACTAATATTGTCCGCAATGTATATACATTTCAGACTTTTAGCTGGCAAATACATAGCACATGCTCTTGAGAAATACTGTAAAAGTCTCCCAAGGTTTGTTTCTTTCCCATTTAAAACCTTCATTGAATGAAGCATCCAGTTGTCATTCTTAATTCCCTGCAAAATGGCTCAGAAAAGACCCATTTCTTATTTCCAAAAAGAACACTTAATTCTATCTGTGTGGTACTGCAAAGTGAGAATAAATTACCCATTCTCTTCCGACTTATATTATTGTAAATCAAGTGACTTCACTGCAACTAATCCTAATTTACATCAGTGCAAGCCAGGAAAGACATAAGGGCTCTAAATTTCCTCCATGTTTGTTTTCATACAGTATTTTCTCCTTCTGATGGTTATCCATTAGCCTATAAATCTTAGTAGACCTAATATCATATAGCTCATTAATTTTTGAAGTGGTCTGGCCTATTCTTAGTGACACACTTGAGCCAACTCTAGCAGTCATATCTCCTGATCCCATGAGAAGGCTTTAGTCTGAGGAATTTAGTCTCAGCTTTACAGCCATGCAGGACTATCCCTGTAAACTGCCCTGATGTCTGACTGTGCAAGTTTTAGGGGTGCCCTAGGACTTGTTCAGTAGAGTGCAGTATTTGAATTCTTAACATTCACTACTTCTCTAACTTTGTTATTAATCAAAGGCACCAATTCAAAATCCCCAGACTTCAGCCTTGGCAAAGATGGACACCAGTGACAGTACTGGTACCTATAAATATTTCCAAGGGAATGGGTGAACTCCATAGGTTTTCTGAGGTACTCGGTCCCCTCTCACTGCTCTCTAGGTAGTATTTTGACACCTACCAAGTGGAAGGGGCATCAGATGAACCTGGGCCAACAGTGTTAATCACTTAAGATGTCAGTTAAGAGATTGTTCAATAGACTACAGTGAGAAAATGGAGTCTTAGGACACTTCATCCTCACTGTATTTGAGGAATCAAATGACATACTCAAGAAACAAAACATTAGAAGTATGATAACATCAGAGTGATCCTTCCCTGCTGCATTTAAGCTATGACATTCAAGGGTTTTAAAAAGAGGATAACCCTCTCTTCAATCACTACTGTGCTTGCATCCAATAGTTTCTCATTAAAGAATGATAACACTAGAGATAATGGTTTAAAAGTACTTACTACTTTCATCAATTAATGAGCATAACACCACTTTTTGGTCTTCCCATACATATGAACCTCCCTAAAGTGGCACTTGCTGGAAGCAACTTTATTCTTGTATAGGAAACTGAAATTATTGCACAGCAAAAAAATCAACTGTACATCCCCCTGTATAGTATATATAGTGTATATATATAGTACATATACTATATATAATAATTTGCATTTACATAGTTTGCATGGTCTTTTCCCACCAGAATGATTTAAAATAATTTTACAGAGCATTCTTAGGGCCATATTACTTCAGTCTTCCCAAATGCCAAGAGACAATTCCTATAAGAAGTAATTCAATACATTGTTCTTTTGCTATCAGCACAACACCACTGAAATTAGGCAGCATTATTCCCTTTCTATAGTGAAGCATAAGAAATTGACTTGTCTCAAACCATCCAGCAAGCAGGAGCGAAGTTTTTAATTCTCCATACTTCTAACACAAGCAGCATAACATGATGAGAACACACATTTTAGCAATGTAACCATTTGATGCCATTCTACTTAAAAAAAACCCAAACCATTGTTAATTTTGCCTTTGCATAGGGTTGCTATTGAATGATGTCTGCTACATTTCCACTCCAGAGACACTTGGCTATCAGCTGGTATGACCGAAAATTAAGACTGTACTTATAATTTAAAAAGTACTTTAGGGCTGCTGTGGATCAAAAGTACCTTCCAAATGCAAAGTATTTAATAATTTAACTGAACAGCTTAGCTTCAAAGTTGTTTCTCTGTAAGTCATAAATTAGCATTTCCTCTTCTAGTTGCTGTCTTTTGGTCTCTGCTATCTTTAATGTGAATTTGCAGCTGTCAAAATGAATAATATGCAGCATCAATTTAAACCCTGATTTTCAATAAGTTCAGCATGATAGTTTCACTTTGTCTCGATTCTGTTGATTGCTATTAAATTTTAGATTGTTTTAACTTTCTTGAGACCATCTTGGAAGTATCAATTATAAACTGTAGGCATTTATTAGAATTTAGCTTGAGACAGAGCACTCTCATTTGGCTGGAAAACATGTCTTTCTGTTCTTTCTTTGTACTTCATACAGAAGAGGTCATGGAAATGTAATTTGCCATTTATGAAAGGATGTTTAAAGAAGAACTGTTACAAATTATTGTGGAGATTAGAAAGGAAAAAAAGAACCTTCATGAAAAGCATGGATGGAGGTGAAGAACCACACACAACTTGCTTTTTGTCCATCTACACAATTCACAACTGGTCAAAGTCATAGGAAGAGAAGTGATTTGGAAACGTGAGGCTTAAAAGTAACACGTCTCCCCATTCACAAAGTAAACTTTCCTCTGACTTGGAAATGGAAAATGAAGTCACCAGTTCTTGCAGGTCAAAACATTTCTAGAATAATATGCCTTAAAACATTCTGTAAGAAACTTGTTCTTTCTGCATGGCTAGATGGTCTAGTGGATCA
>JANHGN010020993.1:0-65071 GCA_024605025.1 Megaceryle maxima
ATCCTGGTGGACAATAAGTTCTCCATGGAACAGCAATGTGCCCTTGTGGCCAGGAAGGCCAATGGTATCCTGGGGTGTTATGCACCCCAGAAAAGCGTGTCCAGCAGGTTGAGGGAGGTTCTCCTCCCCCTCTACTCTGCACTAGTGAGACCACAGTTGGAGTATTGTGTTCAGGTCTGGCCTCCCCAGTTCAAGACAGGGAAATACTAGAGAGGGTCCAACAGAGAGCTACAAAGATGATGAAGGGACAGGAACATCTCTCTTATGAGAAAAGGCTGAGAGCCCTGGGGCTGTTTAGCCTGGAAAAGAGAAGACTGAGAGGGGATCTTAGTAATGTTTACAAATATCTGAAGGGTGGGTGTCGAGTAAAAGGGGCCAGTCTCTTTTCAGTGGTGCCCTGTGCTAGGACGAGAGGTAATGGTAGCAAAGTGAAACACAAGAAGTTCCACCTCAACATGAGGACAAACTCTTTTACTGTGAGAGTGACAGAGCCCTGGAACAGGCTGTCTAGAGAGGTTGTGGAGTCTCCTTCTCTAGAGATTTTCAAGACCCATCTGGATCTGTTCCTGTGTGGCCTGCCCTGGGTGTTCCTGTGCTGGTAGGGGGGTTGGACTCAATGATCTCCAGAGGTCACTTCCAACCCCTACCATTCTATGATTCTATGAAGGTGCCTTTTCAGTGCAGAGCTGCAGCAGAGACCACAGCTCCCAGTCTTCTATGCTCTTTCTTCGTCTGTAAGGCTCAGAGTAAAACCTGTAGTTTGTATGAGCTGCTCCTCCATACTTAGAGCATGTGTGCATGCAGGATGTAATCCAAAGGCTGGATGAAAGCAGCAAGTGCTCTTCCGACCACAACCACCACCGTCATCAGTCACCTCCTCACCAGCTTTCTCTAAATGACTTAAGGGGATGTCAGCAAGAGACCTGTGGCAGATAAGATCTGACTGCCCTACAAAGAAGTCTTGCTGAGCAAAATTTCTCAGAGCTCAAACGGACTCCACTTCCTCCAAGAGCTTCAGGTCTCACACCACTGTGGAGTTTTACAATGGTCATGTGCAGAGAATGATGCCAGTTTTCAAACAATTAACCTTTCCAGCCTAATGAAAGTTGTATTGGCTGCAGTAGCAGCAAGAAGCCCTTTGACTCTGCCAGGCTCCTGAGGATGGGTTATCAAGGTTGCAGAGCATTACTGCTACACTTCTATTTAGAGGCTGCAGCTTATCAATGCCAGATCTGAAAGGAGTAGGCAATGCCAGCCCCAGCATTGTACTCCAACATCACATTGATCCCTGGGAAAGGGGACTTGGGTCTGTGCCCATTGATCTGCAGTGTCATAGGCTATGTTCTTCCAGGAACATACCTTGGGCAGCAGAAGCACACAGCTGGGAGAAAGGGGAAAATCCCTCAGATGGGAAGGCATATCACCCAGATGTGAAAAAAAGGCAGCAAACTGCCCTGTGGCTTAGGAAGAAACAGATCTGGGATGGAGTCTCAGGCCTTTGTGCTGTTTTATTCTCCTTAGCTGAAATAAGACAGGCACAACAGCCCTCTCGGGGTGGGTGAAAACCACTGTATCCTGAGGGCTGACACTTTTGAGTCCCTTTCCTCCCTTCTAGCTATTGAGCTTTGGGAAGTGGTGGTGGTGGGGAAGAGCCTGGGTACAAATACAGTATTATGTGATAAGACTGCAAACACACACCATGTGTGGAGGGAGAGAGAAAGTGACAGGTACCTTTGTCTCCTACATCAAGCCATCCTGCCAATACAGCCCATGAGGATTTCAGACTTGGGAGTTTTGGAGAAATACAAACCTGACCCACAATTCCCTTTGACTTTAACAGTCTCTGCAGTTCTCAGCTCATCCCACTTCCTTCATTTCAAACATCCACAAAAACATCACTAAACTCAGGCATGCAAAATTCTAGAACTTGTTACACCCTTGAAAAATTATTAAAATGGCTTTAAAATAAGGAAATTCTGAAAATAAAAATATTGTTTGTTTTCCATTGTCCATTTCAGTTTTCTGGTTACTTGCACACTCTCAAATTCATGATATCAAACTTCCTTCTACAGTGCTGAGCGCAAGAAATTTGCATTAGGAAACAAGACCATAACTTGTGCATCGCTTCAAAAAAGAGGCCTCTTAACAAATACTGCAGGGCTAGGTACTCATCCTTTCTCCCACCTTTCTTGCTTTTCTTCTTTCAATAAAGCTTGCATTCACTTGCACTATTCAGCATCATTATTGTCACCCACCTTCCCTGTTCTCTTTAGGAATTATTGCTTTATTTTTCAAAACCCAGAGTACCTTTCAAATGCATATATGACTCAAACTTCAAAAATCACCTAACTCCAGAAGTGTTTTCAGTGTTCCAGTGTGATAAAGACACAGCCAGGACACATTCAGGACTCAGCTCCATGTCCTACATGAAACACTATTTCCTTTTTCTGTACCTACTCATTGAAAAAATAAAGGGAATAAGAGCCAACAACCAGCTGGCCTTAGGAGCCTTGAGATCTACGGTCCATGGGCACCTTTCACTGTGAGACTTTCTTGTTTTTGTGTGTAGACCTCACGGAGCCGCACACACTTCCCATAGAACCTCAACATTCAAAGGCAGAGGGGCAGAAAAGAAAACATGCAAACTGGAAACATATTGTGAAGAAATGTCATTATTGTTAATATCTTTAACAAGGCCGGGCTATGCAGATTCTGCGTGACATCCAGTACTATCTGCTTCAGCTTGTGGTCACTCTGGAGCCTACTATTATACAAGACAACAATCTTTGGATGGAAATCACTGCATTTTTTTTTAACTTTTGGCTATAAGGAAGAGAAATTGAAGAAATCTGTACCTCTGCACATGAAAGGACAGAAAGTCTCATATTTGTCAGATTCGGTGATGCCTCAACTCTCAAAGCACAACTTCCCCTCTGATAATTACAGAAACAGACTGCCACTACTCTAGGGGATGTTTCAGGGTGTTTCCCTAACAGAGGGAAAAGGATCTCCTACAACCCCAGCCAAAACACTTCATACAGTTTATGTTGTGCTTCAGGTTCAGTGATGTGTGGTCCCATTTTCCTGGGAAATTGAGGGCTGCTGAATGGTGCCCTGTCACAATAAAGGTAGGTGCTGCTGCTGGTGATAGTTTCCAGACAGAATATACAATGTTAGTGTTGAAACCTATTTGTTAGCGACTATCTGAAGGCTCCTAGTACAGAGATTTTCAGTTGTCAGGCATCCACAGCCCTTCTTCTCTAGTACTGGTGCAAAGGAAAGTTTCTTCATTTTTAAAGAGACTATGACCACTCCGATCCTAAATTTGAGGAAGAAAGGATGATACTGCAGATCTGCCCAGGAGATAAACCTAAATAGTAGCTTTGCCCTACTTACTGACCTGGGAAGTAATTAACTCACCACTATTGCCCTTCAAGTTACAAAGCTCCCCAAAATAGCAGAGGCACATAGTAGAATTCACATGGGTAGAATTCAAAAGCTTTAACTTGGCCAGTCTGGGGCAAAGCAACACTGCAGATTAGGGGGAGGGCTAGCTGAGGTGGGAGGAGAAGCAAACCTTCAGTGGCTCAAGAAGGCATGTGATGCAGTCCTGGGAAGCCCTGAATCTCACTAATGAGATGGAGACAACCCAGAAGAAGATGGGAACAATAGGAGATGGCGAGGTAAAAGATAAATTAATTCTATGAAGACTCCAAAAGATGGCAGAAAATGGGTCAAATAAGTTCCAATCATTGTAAATTAAGGGCAAGGTGGATCAGACTACAGAGGATAAGTCTCAAAAGGAGATGGTCAACAGGTAAGCAGGAGAAGAAAGAAAACCACTTTGTCCCTTACAGCTTTGTCACAGAACATGAATAGTGGCAGGCCACAGTGTGATATAGATGATGCTGAGGTAAAAAGGTCTCTGAAATTAGCGGTTATGTGCACAGTACAATACACAAAGACTTCTTTTCAAATGAGGAATTTTTTCCAGAAATATAAAATGTGCTTATCTCCAGTACCTGAGTGTGCAGATCAGGACTGCCACGTAGAGTGTAAGTTTATATATACACATACAGGAACATTCTTGGAAAAGAGGCTAAGTCTTTGCCATTCAGTCAAAAAGTCTGTATCAAGGTAACACTGATGCACAGCATATAAGCCTTCATCTTGACTACAGAAATTCAAGCCAAAGGGCTCAACACATAGCACCCATCTTCAGAAACTTCCTTCCCACCAAAGCAAAACTGGAGAACAAACTAATTTATGGGATGGTGACTGAGAGAGGGCAAGTTGTAGTATTAAAGGTATTATTCTCAAAGCATTTCACAGACTTGAAGCGTTAGCCAATATAACATGCATTAAAGATCAGTCTTTGTAAAAACCTGCATTCCAGAGACAGACTAAAAGAAAGAAAATCTTTTGATGCACAATTTACAGGCAGGGAGAGAATCAGAGACTTGAAGCAATTACTCAGTTCATCTAGGGAGGTTATAGAAGACCTGGGAACTGGGCTTTAATGCTGGTCACAGCTTTAGACAATCCAGCTTCCTTAAGAATCAGAAAGTGGGAGAAGAGCTTAATCACAGGAGTTACTTTGCATGCTTCCCTGAGCTATAGATGTACTTTGTTTATTGGTAGGGACATAATACCAAAGAAAAAAAACAATCTCTTTTTAACAAAAATGCAACAACAAAAGCCACTACAAGATCTCTTTGATATGCTCCAAAACTTATGCTCTAAGTACACTTGAAGAGTTTTCAGGATTTTTTTTCCTTCATGATGTATGTTTGATTTAATTTTGTTTCCTTTATTTTAATGGAGAGACCATTTTATCTTGGAAATTACAAGTATACAAGGACAATTCTGTTTTGTTTCAGCACAGCTAGGAAAAAAAAATTAAATTTCTCAAGTTAGAATTTTACTACTGCCTTGGAAAAAAAAAAAAAAAGGAAAAAAAAAAAAGAAAAAGAAAAAAAAAAAAAGTCCCAGAAATAATCTCTGAGAACATGAACCAGACAGTCAAAGGAAGCCCTGGACAGGAGAAACATCCATTTGAGTGTCTGCTGGAGAAGGAAGGAAACAGGGAAGGGTTCCTTTTGCTAGGCCAGAAAGCATTAACTCTGCTCTCTATGAGCACCGCAGATAGGATTTGGGGAATCTGTGCTGCCATCTTCAGGGATGCTCTCATCTTTCTGTGACCTGAAATCGGAAATGAAGGGAAACAAAAAGGGGAAAATTTCCACCAAAAAAAGTAAGAAATATAAAAGGGACATATTAGCTCAGCTCTTTTCCCTCCAAGATTGCTGGTGCCTCCTTTAGCTCATGAAGAATCATGGACATTAAAACTGAGAAAGCCAAATAAATTCCGCCTAGTCCATATGCATCCCCAGGCTGCAGTAAAGCTAACTAATCATTGGTGCTTAGCCCTGTCTGGTTTCTCTCTCATCTTCTAATCCAGAGTGGGATTGGGTGATTATTCACGGAGTCTCGACGGCAGATGCTCAGTCGATGCTAACTAACCATCTTCTTCACAAAGCAATTTCAAAGAGACAGAGTGAGAGACCCTGACCCCTTCCCACAGGGCTGAATTAAAATGTAACAGTTAATTGTGTGCCCACAGGGTTCTCAAAGCCTTGTTTTGCAAAAACAAATGGCAGGTACTCCGAAAACCCATGTAGATGTTATTTTTCCTCAGACAAAACAGCGAGATTTGAGATGCTGTGGAGACATATGCTACGTAATAACAAAAGTACATTGAAGAGGACAAACCAGATTCTCCTTGCTTCTAACCTAGTGGATGTGTGCATCTCTCAAACCATTTAATGTGTGCAACTCTCCCTTTTTTTTCACTACAACTCATTCCACATTGCTGTGAATTCTTTGTCTCTTCTCTGAGTTCCTACCTTGTTACACATACCTTACATTTTTCAAATTGTTTTACAGGTTCCTGACCACAGGGCCCTCATGGATCAAATACTGCACAACAACACACAACCCATTAATACTGTCTTTTCAAGTTGAAAATCTTGTCCGTTCCTCAGCTGCTATGCTGAGACAGGACTTTCTTCGCTGGTCATAACACTGTCTGAATGGGAACTGTATTCTTCAGATCTCTATTTCTCTCTGGCTTCACTATCCCCATGCCCTCTGAAAACCTGACTGCTTCACCTTCTGAATTCATCTAAATGACAAAATAAGAAATAATATTTTTATTCAAATTAAGCACCAAGTGTTTGCTCCTACATAGGTCAGTATAATCGCTGAAGGTTGAAGACATAAAATGATACAAGTGTGTTTTATTAACAACCCTTTTTTGTTTAAAACTTTTTTCTTTGCATATTATTTCACTTGGATTATAGTTATTACCTCACAAAATCGAAGAGTTCCTTTTTTATCCATTCAGGTTACTGTAAAAATATATATTAAAAAAATATGATTTACGGTGAGAAGCACCATCCAGCATCTTTCACCCACAAGGCTTTCAAACGGCTACTCAAAACTGTCTGCACATTAAGGGATCATTTCACTGATCCGACCTCTGAAGCCTATCACAGCAGCTCTCCTTCCTGCAGCATACGGCCAGAGTTCAAGGAGTGAAAAAAAGGTTCTGACCTATTGAAACTATAATGAAAAATAAGGAATTATTTAAATGTCTGAGCTGGAATTTAATCAGAATATTGGTACCCACCAAATAACCAATACTGCAATGCAATGATAGGTGCCAGGGACACAGAGACAACCCTGGTGCCAGGCTGAGGTGCCAGCTCTCAGAGAAAAGACTTTTTCATCAGCAACACCGGCTCTTGCCCTGCCTTCCACATTCACTTGCTTGCCTCCTGCTCAGCTTTGCTAACCTACAAGAACAGCCAGGACCACAATTGGAGAGTGTGAGAGTGAATGAAAAAGAAAGAAGAAAGTAAATAGTTTGCTCCTAACTGTAAAGACTCCTACTAAAAAAGTTGATTGAACGGAGCAGAAAGTTGTCACTTTGCTGATAGATTATTTTAAAGCCTTGCACAAAATTAATAGACAGTCTCTTCTCATGTTGTCCTGGTCCTTTCTGCAATCCATCACACGCACTCAGATTGGTTCATCTGTTTTGCCCATTTTTCAAACACATACCTGCCTAACCCCCATGCCATCCCTCACTTCAGTCAACCAACTGCCCAACACTGTCTCACAGCCAGTGCCTGTGACACATCCCTCTCTGCAAGAACTACATCTACTGAAAACACTGGCAGAAAGCAACTCACTAATGATGGGTGAGAGAGCATGAGTCCTTTGCACCTCTTTTCAAAATCTTTACAAAACATAAATGCATTCACATTCTATAAAATTGGGCTGATTGCTTTTCTTTTCCTGAATGCTGGTCTGCTGCTGGTCTGAAGGAAAGAACAGAGATAGCAAATCCTTCACCTTCTCAGCTTTCTGATTGCTGTCTTGGTGCCACCTTTGCTGATCCCCTTCCTTCCCCTATTCACAACACACTTCCCAAGGCAGTACCATGTTTCACCACACCTCCAACAGCAGGTAGCACACCACAGCCTGGGCCCTAGAAAGTGGCATTCTGCACATCACCTTGGGACGAGCCTGTAAATCTGCTGCTCTGTGCCTCTGAACCTCTGCCACTGCTCCCAGAAAGAGATGAGGAGGCACTGGGGAGGTGTGTGTCACAGCAGGTGTGTGGATGCTGCTGCAGAGGAGGGTATGAAAGGCAAGCTCCAGAAGTAATAGCAGGGACTACCGCAGGCCACCACAGAGAAGCATGAACAGAGTTTGTGGGAGACAGCTTATCCATGCTGTGCTTTGGTCTATGCAGTAATCTCAGACTTTCACTTTCATGAGTGCTAAATTCAGACAAAAAAATGTTTTTTTTTTAAACCCACCACAGGCGATTAAGCTGTGATCTAGATTAATTAGCTGCCATATTTCATTTTTAAAATCAGAACTGGCCTGTGCTGACACCAGGGAAACTTATAATACTTTTACCTGCCTGCCTCTGATTTTTCACACTGCCTAGAACTGAATGGCTGCTCCCAGCCCCACTTACCCATGCCAGGCAATTGCCTGCACCCACTGCTGGAGGCAATTCTGCTGCACCCCTGGGGACAGGTGGTGGGCTGAGGATGGGGATCAGGGATCTCCTAATGAAAGTGCTGACCGTGGTGTAACCTGTGTGCACCAAGTAGCTTTGCTTCAGTGTTGAAAACAAAAGATTGATGAATTGTATAATGTACTCTTACTGCTGCTAATTTTTCTGAGTGCTGCTGTTTGGTGTCTTCTGGAGGCTAACAGGCCCCTTTGGCCACAAAGCAATATTTACTCCATCCTGGCAGCTGGACTGTGTGAGGCAAAGGATGTGTCCCTGCTCCCCAAGTGACAAGCAAATGTCAGAATGCACATCAGAAAAAGGGCATGTTTGACAGAGGGTCAGCATGACTGCATGGGAACATGGTTCACATTCTACCTCATATTCCTGTGAAGATCTTTCACTTTGCACCTTTAAATCCCTGCAGAAAGGAGGGGATAGGCAACAGCCTTGTTAAGCAACATCATAGACTGGCTCTTCCAAAATTAATTTCTGAGGTGCTAGACTCTCCTGTCCAGCACTATGTTGCTCATCATCCATTAAAACTCATCCATTAGCTCCTCACAGCAAATGCTGTTCAATTCACCTCCACAAAATACCTTCTAGTCTTGATGACACTTTAAATAAGTGTTGGCTCAATAAACTCAATCCCAAATCTACATCTCCTGCTGCAATCAGGAATATTCTCGGGGATTTAGTATGTTCATTCAGCAAGTTCACACTCCTGTTAGATTGTTTTATGTACTACCTTTATGGGAGAAGTTCTAACAGCATCCTCCTCAGGCCAAGGAGGTGCTCAGTTCAGCAAGAAGCACCTCCTGCAACCAAGATGAAGCTTCATGGGAGATAACCCATGGATGTACACAAGAGATGTGTAAAGGGTGCATGCATAAGGCACATAGGTGAGGTAGCAAATCTGTGTACACCAAGAAGCAGAAGACAGACACCATGTAACTCTCTGTATGCTCACTGGCATATGAATATCATTGCAACGTATTCCTCAAAACCAGGTAAAATATAAAACCTTTCTTTCCTTCCCCATCTCTATGTACACCTGCTAGAGCAAGCACTGCAAAAATGTAAAGAGTCACCAGAACAGGAACTACAAAACAATGTCATCATCCCATGAAATTCTTAAGCAGAAGACGTTGTTGTCATGTGCTGTTCTCTGTTTCCTCCCTCCCACTCAGCAGAAAGGACTCCAGATAAAAATAAAAGTTGGGAGAAAGTGAAACTATGTCATGCACCACACTGCCAAAAGCCAACAAGGAGGCAACAGGTAAAACAGGTAAGCACCCTGTAATTCTGCAACACATCACAAAGACTTGAAACCATAATAGCCAGCAGCAGCCACTGGAACAGGCCAGAAAAAAAAAAAAAAAATTGGTTTGTGTTCCCCAACTCCCTGCTTTTCCACCTCACTGGCTATAAGTTTTTTTCTCCCAGGGATATTCTGTAATATCTCTATCACAATGAAAAAGGTGAGTTGAGATTTTTCTTCTTCCACACCAAGCCAATGTTGCTCTAACTTGTCCTGTTTGACACAGAGGACTTCACTCTATTCTCCCACCTCCAGCAATGTGTCATTCCTGTCTTCTCCGCTCCCTTGGAGCAGAAGTGCAGCACAGGCTTCCTACCAGCTGCTAATGTGCATCTTCCTTCTCTAGTTGCAGGGATGCTAAACACACTGTAATAAATCTCCTCATCCCAGGGGAACAGTTCTCTTTCTTCAGGCCCCATGACATTACATACAGCAGCTCTTTCCAATGTCAAAAGCTCCACTTCAGAGCTCTTCTGCCCTCTGCAATATCCTGCTGCCCTGTGTCTCATCACCTCTCCCCAGTGCAGTTTGCTCCCATCACATGTGCCTTTTGGGTTCCCCACAACTGGTGGAGGAGGCAGGCTCTGCTTTCAGATGGTGACAGGGGCTATGATAGGGCTGTCAGGTGGAAAGGACCTGTGTGTTTGTGCGACCAGGCTTTACATATGTGCCTCGTCCTCACCTCATAAGGATGCTGCTGACAACTATAACCTTGTAGCAGAGACACAATAACAGTGTCTGTAAATTTGAAGGAAAGTATTTCAGTCCAGTGATCATACAGCGCATACTGAATTAAATAGCTTGGAAAGAAACAAAGCCATAGTTTTGCAATGTTTGACCTCAATTCTTGAGTAAATTTTCATTCAGTTTTAGCATCAGAAACCTGTGCATGTGCTAGTAAAAGCTTTTTGTCATCTCTCCTTCTCCTAAAGCTATTGCATTCAAATTCCACCTTTCTACAGAAAGAAATGATTACGTGTTTTCAGTGTATGTTCAGTAAGTTAAATGAAGAAAGCAGTAAGAAAAAAAAGTTTTTTACAATGCTTCAAGACAGAAACCTAAGTCACATGGCAAGATGCAGACACAATGATTGGACAACTGTCCTTGGCTTCTCAGTCACCATCGCTCCATCACAGTCTGATCTCAAGCTCCATGACACAGATTCTGCCCTTGCTCATCTTCCCTCCAGCTCACGATTTCTAATCATTAAACACAGTTTCAACAGTGTCCAGTGGAAGTATACTGTTTACAATCCAAAATGCTCAAGATCATTCTGAACCATCAACTCTTCTTTGGATCTCTTGCTTAGAGCAACAGAGTATTGCCTGGCACTGCTTCTTGCATTTCCTTGCAGCATCTGAGTTCTCAGGATACTGCAGAATCAGAGGGTGCTAAACACAGTTTTCCTACCCACAGGGGAATTTGAGAGAAGTTTTTCTAAGGTGTTATTTGTTACCCCTGCCTTCCACATTTTCTTGATTTTATCTATTTCTGTAAAGATATAATTGCTGCTCTGCTTGATGGAATTATATAGATATCTCAAAAGGAGCTTGAAACCAAAGTCAGGTCTCTCCTTTCCAGCTAATTTGTTCTGGTCGTCGTCTTTGCACAGGCCGCCTTCTTCCATGGGTTTCATTGTCATAAGTTTGGCAAAAGACATTTTCATCTGCAGCTCTCTGGAATTCCCCACATGCTGGAATGCTTCTTTGGAGTCCTGCTTTACTCACCTCTGCTGTGTCTTTATCCCGATAATATTCTTTGCAACTTCAGCGAGTTCACACTTCACCTCCTCTCACACCTCATTTGCCATTTTTTCCTCTGTGCGTTTTAGCAATGCATCAAACTGCTCACCAATTACCACTATGTAGCCTTCTTCAACATACTCCAAATTATTCCCCAAGGGCTTAAAGAATCATTTCATGCCTTAGAAGCATGAAACCTGAACTCCAAAAGAGGCAGCCAGTGATCTGAGGCACTGAAAGCACCTGGCAGAATTTTATGGATGGAAAATCACTAGTTTCCACCCTTTCTACACGAAGCTGTAGTCCTTCCCACACACATGCTTCAACACAAATTCTTCTATTGGTTCCAGGTGTATCTTCCTCTACTGTGATGTTGAACTGAATGGCCTAATACTAATCTTATGCCCCTTTTACATTTGCATATTCCATCTGATCTTCACAGTTACTTGTCATTTACACAAGTAAAAATGATGGCTCATTCAGATACAAAATACCTTAGAAGACAGTTCTAAAAAGCACGTTTCCAAACTTGCTCAAAGCTTGTAGATGGCTTCTACATCTTCTGCCTTCTGCTTGCCTAGTTTCCCATATAAATTCTTAACACCAGCCTCTTCCTTCAACAACAGTGACAGCATTTCATGGTTGTTAGTTGCTCTCAGAAGATGAAGTAACTGGATATAAATTACCTACTGCTGCAAGTGAAACAGAACCTGTTAGCACAGTAGTCCCTCCTAGAAGGCAGCAAGTACTGCCATTATTACAGGCAGAAGGTTTTCTATTATGATAGAAACAATTTTAATATGGCATCCTCCTCAAAGATTTTTCTCTATGGCTTGTAAAAGTTTTTTCCATGGTTCAGTAGTCCACATCATGAACAGTGTCAAATCCTTACCCTAATTCTCACACTGGTGATGTACTAATGATACAGTGAGACCACTCAGATATTCTCCAAGAAGAAACCAGAGACAATGAGGATTGAGAATAGGGGTCAAAATAATGGTAACCCCCTAATGAATGGATGGTTCTCTGTTAAATCTGCATTTAATTGTTCCTCATTGCTATTCATTTACTCTTAAGAAAAGAACCCTGATAAACCAACTACTAAGAAAAAGGGATTATTTGAAAGAAATGTTTCTTTATATTTTGTCATATTTTGATGTAGACAAGCTATAGAGCACATGAGAAATTCCTGTATCTCCTGAAAGATAGTCTTGATGAACCAGTCGTGAATTTAAGACAACACACCTGTCATTCTTAACTCAGGATGCAAAAGCCCAGTTATTTAGACCCCAATGACAGAGTTATACTCCCAGCTGTCAGGCACCTACACAAGTGATATCAAGATGCACTGACAGGGAACCAGGTAGGGGATACTTCTTTTCAGCATAGGTTGAACTGAAATGTAGTAAAAACTTCTGTGTGTCACTTTATTTGGAACAGACTGACAAACTAGATACAGTTTTAAGACACCGTAAAATGATTGGGTAAAACTCAAATATGAGGAAAAAAACCTCAAGGGCCACAACACGAGGGCTTGAACTGAAACATAGTAGTGATCTGAGTGTAAGGAAACACTTTTTTCACTGTGAGAGTGACCAAGCACTTGCACAGGTTGCCCAGAGAGGTTGTGGAGTCTCATGTCTTGGAGATATTCAACAGCCATGTGGACATGGTCCTGGGCAATTAACTCCAGGTGACCTCCAGAGGTCCCTTCCAACCTCAACCATTCTGTCATTCTGTGAGAAAGCAAGAAATTACTTCTTTTGGAAAACAGTGTGCCTATACACAAAAGATGCACTCATAAAGAGAGTTACGTATTTCTCAAACAGTGCATGAAACTCATATGGGAAATGCTAAGGTTTCTCTTTCCTCATCAACCTTCTTTATCATGAGATCTCCACAGAGGGTGGAACTGCTCTTCAGAGGATGTGATGACAGCATCCAAACATAACACCAGTAAGCTGCAGAAGGCAGTGTGCAGAGTAGGTCCTATTAGAAAAGAACAGAGGGTCTCCCTGGAGGCTCCACTAGGTCCAGAAACATAGAAACTCTCTCAACACAGTAATAAGAGCACTGCCAAGACGACCAGGAGAAACCTGCATGTACTTTTTAGAGGACAAAGTAATTTGCACGTTTCCAAAGAGCTGGCCTGTGACTGGAAAGGTGCGATGGCTGCTCTCCCGGCAGACCCGGCAGCAGCGAGGTGTCCGGCGCGCTGTCAGCGGAGCCCTGCAGATGGCTGCAGAGCTCTTCCAGCTCCTACCTGCGTGGGAGCAATGGGCAGGTAGGTAGAGGCAAAGCCACTGGCCAGTCCCTCACTGAAGAAAGAGAAACTATTCTTCTTTCAAAAGAAGGACACTTCTCTCCATGCTGCCTTTATTTCTACCCAAATCTAACAACCCATCGTCGCCTGCAGGCTGAATATCACTGTCTTTAACCTCCCAGAGATCCCGCTTTTGCAAGTTTTCCCACGATGACAGCTGAAAGACAAAGATGCTGCGGCTCTTAAGTGTGACAGCAAACCCTTACAAGGAGGAGAATTTGTTGCCCAAGATGCTTTTCTCACCAAGGCTCTGTAGTCCGAAGAAGCTCGTATGGAGCAGATACTTGAAAAGATTTATCCATTCCTCTGCTTTCCCATGTCAGACATAGCCTCCTCCTCCCTTCCCCAGACCTCCACCTAACTGTGTTGCAGAAGCACAGCCTACTTCTTATACCCCACATCAAGCTCAAGCACTGTCCCTGAAACAAGCCACCTTTCTCCACTGGCTTTCCTTAAACTCTAGCTTTAGCTCTGAACACTTTTTTAAAAAAAATTTCAACCTCCATCACTCTTGGAGGCCCTCATTCTCCCTCCTACTTCCTTCTGACCCTCTCCTGTGTTGCACAGCACATTTACGCAGGGACAGGGTTGGGGTTTGCATCATAAATTTCAGGTGCAAATTCTTCCTGTATTTCAAGGAGATCACGATATTTTTTGTGCCCACCTTCTACCAGCTACATGCTGTGAACACAGGATAGCTGGACATCTGTGCAGGCCTCTCACCATGCTATGACCAGCTGCCCACCACAGGCACGCTGACTCTCAGTAGAATTTGGTGCCCAAGTCACATCACCTTCCTTGAAAATCCCAGCTGCAGTAAGGTAGCGTGAACCATTTCATTATGGTATGTATTTACCTGGTCCCTTTTCAATCTACATATCTGAATCAAATAAATTATCTCCTAAGAGGGAGTCGAGAACTTATAATAGACACCAGCTGCCCAACCTCTTTTAATCCATCCAATATTAGACTCGTTAGTCATCAGGATAACAATCCTATTTGCAAATCAGCTACCTTTATCAAATAACCAATGGGACCTAGTACAATATCTATTAGTCCAACAACATCACCACCAAGATATATAACTGCTTCTGTACAAAAACCTTTCTTCTAATCCTTCTTAAACTCAACAAGACTGATTGTTTTTTATTATTCATGAATTAATTTTTAAGTCGTGGTCCAACAGGGGAATTGAATCTATAACATTTTGCACAGATTGAAGCAAAGTAATAGTATGTTGAAAAAGCAGAGCAGCCAAAAGCAGGTATTTTTTCTTCTTTCGAACAACAATTAAAAGGGTGAGGGGGGGAGGCTGGACCTGTTCTTCCCTAAACACCTGAGGGGAAAGATCTAAGGAAAATTAGTGTATTAAAACACATATACATACCACATCACTGTAGTGTGAGAGCTTTGGGGCTTTGTTTCCTATTTATGTTATTTTTAAAAGGCTGTGGAATTAAATTTGTTCATATTTTTAAAAATAAGTCCATGTTAGAATAGGAACTCAAGAAGGGAAATTTTGACAGAGACTGTTGGTATTATTGAATCACGGGCAATGATTAGCGGTTATAGTTCCTTCTGCAATGACAGACCCCTAGCTGTGATTGCTAGAAGAAAATTAAATGCTGTTTTAAAATAAAACAAACAAACAAACAAACACACACGCAAAACAACACTTCTAAAATAATAAAAAGAGAACAGTCAGTAATACTGTAGGCGTTGAAATAAAAAGCCAAAGTATCTCATTGTCAAATAACCTTCTAAGCAAGGGAATCTGTACGAGGAAGCACAGTATATTTTGTGCCTTCAAAAACCAAAATCACATTAATAATAAAACCAGAAGAAATAAAAGTTTCCAAAATAAGCAAAAATTTAAAAAAAAATAAAAATAAATTTCAAACCACTGACTTTTTTGGCTATGACACATGAGCCTAGCTTTATCCAGACAATAGTTTAAATGGATCTATGTTCTGCACATCATTCTTCAAATTCCACTCTGATACTTTAAATAAGGCAAATCTCTCTTCCTCTAAAAATCACAAATTTTAATATGCATTTATTTATAAACAGAAGATCTAACTGCAGTTGTTTAGTAGCACCTAGACCTATATAACCCGTAATTATGTATTCCAAGAGAAATACCAAATATTTTTTTTAAGCACAAATGTTCTGTATGGTATATTTACAGAGCATGCTCCGTTTGTAGAACACCTTCTATGCAAGGCTATGAAGAAATTTACAGACTTTAATTAATAAAGACTCCGAACAACCTTGTGCTGAAGACAGACATTCCTATCCTTATCTTTCTTTATACATTTATATATGAATACACACGCAGCAATACGCAACCATATGAAGAAAGGCTTGCATATGCCTACAGAGAAACATTGTATGGCGCTTCAAATGAAAGAGTACATTATGCAACATTTGAATGAACATGTGGTTATATATAAAATTATATATGCCATATACATGGATATTCTATTTATAGTATGTGCACATGTATGTAAAATTAAGTGTGTATATATCCATCCATGCACTTACAGATTTCTACATGTAGGAAAACTGTTTCTTTGGTGCTTTGACTCATTCCAGTCCTCTACAGCATGCTTGCTGCCACTGTGCAATTTCTATCCATTATTCTGAAGGAGATGTGCCTGGTATTGTCTATGCAAAGTGATACATATGGACACATCAATACACTTAAACATAATTTTGAAAAGGTCCTATTTGCTACAATCTATTAAGGTAAAAATAACGTGCAAGAAGTCAAGTCAACGTCCTAAGCCCAAGTGCCAACACGCAAGTTCCCACATCGGGATTTCCTTGGCTTTGACTGTGAGTCTTGACCGTATCAGACAGCTATGGTCCCCTCCCTGCCCCAGTCCCTGGCTAGGCTGCACTGCCGGCTGCACATCATTGCTGGAAAGTTGCTGCTTAACGCAGTGAGGTGTACAGAGAGCCCTGATCCAGACAGATAACTTTGCACTACCAGTGAATCTGATAAGAAAAATTGCCTGCTAAAGAGTGTTAGGCAATAGGCACCCACATTTTTAGTTTCATAGAAGAGAATGTTTTTGGTAACTCCCTGTATTGTTACACCCTTCATCTACAAACGTGACAAAAAAACCAAACCTCATCAACAGAAACACAGAAGCTACAAATAAACTGAATTCATCTCTTAGATATAAAAGTAGAAGCAACATCATGTATGCATGAAAAGGAACTGAAGGAGGACTGTTCTAAAGAATTAAATCGCTCTTCTGCCTCTACAGCACTTTCTGAACTGTTAAAAGTAGATCTACCTGCAATCACATGCCCTACATGGTCCAAAAGCAAAGAAAAATAAAATGGTAACAACAACTCAAAATTGCTATATAAATCAAAGACTGTTTTAAAAAAATCAGAAGCAAAGTATGAAGAAAATTTACCTACCAAAAATGTGTATCAGCTATTTCTGGTTATGTCCACCAAAAAAAAAATTCTAAACAAAAGCCATGAAATCAGTTAACACCCTATGTTCTCCACTGCTATGTTGCCACATCTGTGAAAAACTTACCTAGATAAGCATAATTTCTTAAATCTAGAAACAAATAATATGTTTGAGAATCAGAAACTTGTCAGATAGACTAAATAAAACCAAAAATGACACAAAAGTTTTTTAAAAAATAAAATCTGTTGAAGAATAATTCTTTAGTGTTCTTGTTTTCAGCTATTTATTTTTTTAACATATGAAATATTTTAAGTCTCAGTGAGAAATTTATGTTTTAATCATTCATGCCAGCACGTATAGAAGAAAAGTACCTGCAGCAATTGATGGAAATTGTATTTGTGTCTTATTTTCACCCAAGTGCTTACACATTCTTAAAATTATCATCTCCATAAGCAAAATAATAACAGGAGAATTGAACATTTTTTTTTAAGCTGTTCTTTTGACCTTTCTCTTGAGTAAAAGGACAGCGAGACAATACACTCACCAGCATTGTTCACAGTGACGGCTCCATCACCGGAGATTGAGGGCCATTATTACCAAAGGGAACTTTAAAATGCCAGGAGAAAAAGGGGGGGAAATTAGAAAATAACACTTCTAAATACACCGTATGTACAGAAAGCCTTACAGAACAGTAAAAGTAACAAAGCAATGAGAAATCCTAATCTAAAAACAGCTGCAGTAAAACACAGAAAATTAAAACCAAAAGGTGCTATGAGAGATTGTCTCCTTTTACACAGGATGCTCTTAAGCTGAAGATCCTACTCCCATCACCCACATTATAGGCTGTTTTAATTAAAGAAAAATATATGACCATTAAAATACATAGGTAAATCCAAAATAATTTCTGGGAATGGAAAAGGAAAATCTGGACTGAAGGAAGAGGTTCTCCTGAAAGGTGCTTACTCCACCAAGAAGAAACTAAAACAGGCTTCTTTTTCCTTCCAAGCCTTCAACAGGATGGAGTATTTGTGAGATGTGCTTACAGTCATGACAAAAAATTCTATGAAAATGGCCACTGCTCTCTACATTTAAGCTATTTTCTCTCACATATACAAATATGCAAGAATTAATAAAACTATCCGAAACAAGAACAGTCCTATCACAAATTTTATTGCAATTTAAGTCCTATCTTGAAAACAAACAAACAAAAAAAACCAAATGACAATCTTCACAACAAAAAGTAAAGTAGCCCTCTTTTCTTCCTATGCACACATAAGTTTGTGACTTTGTGAACAGATTCTGTGTTGTTCACTAAACCCTTATGGATCGGGATACTCTTTGTAGGATGACAAAGTCATTCTAAGGATAACTAGACTAAGATTCACCAGGATCCCACAAAATGAATGGGATTTCTTACATATTTATTCTTTCCCCATTCAGAAAGAGAGTGCAAGAAAATTCCAGCTCAGCAGGGACACAGAGCCATCGCAGGTTGTGTGATAACAGCTTGCCACCTGCTTTTCGCAAGTTGTCTTTGCGAAGTGCAAGGGGCACTGAGTAGTAACGTTGCCTGTGGTGCTAGGAATGCTCTGAACAGCTCAGTATGCAAAAGCACTTACTGGTACACAGTGCTCTTCGTGAAGGGCATTGCAGAAACCTTTCCAGACTGTGGCAGAAGTGCTAGGAGAGGAAATATTAGTGCATGTGTCGCAGGAGGAACATAAGCACTTGTCACCACAATAAAAGGTATAAGCAAATACTGGTACGATGCTGCTCATAGCAAATTAAAAAAAAAAAAGGGGGGGAGGGGGTGGGAAGGGCGGTGTTTGAGGAAAAAGGAAGACGGGGAAACTTAGCAGCAGTCAGACTAGAAAGAGCATTTCTTTGCAAGAATGGCAAGGGTTAACAGTGGCATACAAGCTCCGGTCCAGTCAAGACAGGGTCAAATGATGTGCAGTGAAAGTTTCAAGTCCTCAATCCCCCAGAGCTTGTTTGCTAATTACATTTGCAATTACAAACATGACAAATATATTATTATACAGTGCGTTCCACCTTGAGCAGGCATGTTTCTCCTCACGGACAGTCACTGCCAGCAGCCAGACTCTGAAGCACTGGAAGAATCAAAGTGCACTGTGCTCCAGCTGAAAGGATCATTTTGTGGGCATCTCTACTGGTCTGAAGAGACAGGGCAAAGCTTTAGAGAGGGGCAGCACAGCAAGGACGGAAATGAATGCAAAGAATAAGTTACTACAATTTAATTCCAAAAAAGTAAAACCCACCAAGTCAGCAGCTATTACTAATAAATAATACTAAATTATGTTCTGTTCTGGATGACAAGCACAAAGCACTTTATATATGCAAGCTACATAAAGATGACTACATTCAGAACTCAAATTCAGCCAATACCAGAAACCAGAAAGAAATCAAGATTTTTCTTTTTTTGACAAGGGCACTATAGCTGAGTACTGCTAGTATTTCCTTTAAGTCCCTTTGCTAAACAACCAACCACCTGATTCATAGTTTGTCGTGGAAGTTCTGATCTCCTTTCACACGCACACACAGTTTCTATAGCAGCATTACCTAGGAACCTCGCTGCTGGGTACTGGACAAATGCTAAATTTACTTGTTCACACTGCACAAACTAAAAATTCTGTTGAGCTCCCTGGCTATAAAGTTATTGTCAGTAGCTCCATGGAATAAAGAACAGATCTGACTGGGAAGAATTTCCCAGTCTCTGCAATCTACAGTGGAACTGACGTGCAACACTAGCTACCACGATGACCTCCAACTCAAAGCAAGGAGCGCAAGTCAGAAGGAAGAGTTGGGGAAAGGATTTTGGCTTTTATATTCAAGCTTTGTCATAATCTTTTTCTACTTTTACTACTTCTTTCCTATTTAAATTACTTTGAGACATTTAACGCTCTTTGGGGAAATTCTACTGTGCTCCCAAAAGAACATGCAAAGTTCAGCTAGTCTCTCATTTCAACCTGTTACCTTCTCCATTCTTCCATTCTCTAAAAGAGTTTGTATCCTTTGAGCCCTGGAAAATTTGGTAGAGACACAATGCACAAAACTTACTGAACTGAAATTACCTGAAGAATACAGATGTTTCCAAGTAACATGAAATTCAGAGCAACAATAACAGCTCAGAAACAGTGCTGTGGAATAACAGCAGAAAAGGTATGGAGAGTAGAGCAATATTCTCTTGGAGAAGACAACAATGGGATGTGAAATCTCTGTCACAGCAACTTTCTCTGATGCAATCTCTCCAAAGTCTTTCCCCTCTCAGGCTAAATGCAATATTTATTGATTACTTCAAATCAATACAAAGAAAAAAAAATCCTATTTTTGAAATATATTGATCTTTCCATATTTCTCAATAATTGATAATGATTATATCATCTTTACTTTTACAAGTGGAATTGGAAGAGAAGGAAAAAGTTAATATAAATACTTTAAAGGTACCAATTTCCTCATTGGCCTTGTGCTCAATAAGCTTAGTGTACCGAGACCTCATTCTATGATGAGAACCTCGTCAGGAACCCAGTAACTAGGCCATTTCCCTTACAGAGGTTTTTCAATTTATTCTGTCAATAAAACAAATTCCCTCCCCATTCTCCACAATTACCAACTCCTCCCTATCCCAGACTTTCAGAGATACTCAGAGAAAACAGTTGCATTCAGCTTCTCTGACTCAGATTTCCTCCTATTCACGGAATATGAAGATTTCCAGTAACCTCTGAAATCAAGTTACATTTCCTCAGTCTGTGCATTACAGTCAGTGACAACAACTTTGTTAATTCTCTGCTGCAGGGTCTGGAATTCACTCCTTCATTGACTTAAAATTCCACTGTTACACCTTTCCATCTCTCTAGCAAATATATCTCTTTCCTTTCAACTTTTTCCTTCTGTTCATAAAATACTTTTTTTTTTTTTTTTCTTTTTTTTTTAGCAGATCAATGACTCATGTGTCTTTCTTGTACATCAGAGGAAACAGTGCAAGAGACATAGCATCTGGCAGAATGCCCTTATTTGCCAGTGATTTTTACTTTCCCTTCATGATGGTTCCTTGGTCAGTTTCTGTCTGTCATGTAGAATATTAATTAGAAAAAGAGATGGCAATTTTGTAGTCCTATCAACATTTCTAGTGGCAACTAAAACTAGACAGAAACAAATTCTCTGGGATGTGGAAGTTAATGCGGAAAAGTGAAAACGCCGTATTTCACTCTCCTTTGAAACAGCCTTAGGTTTGCGTATGAGAGACGTGCAACACCAATATTCAGTATGATCATACATATGTATGTGCATACACCTATACATAAATATGTATAGATGCATGCGTTTGCGTGTGAATATCATCACACCTTTTGCATGTCAGAGTGTACATTTGTGGTGTTTGCACAAGCATTCCTTTCCTGCTGTACCACAGACAGACGTCGTCAGTACAGTGTAACTAATGTATTCTCGCCATATGCCCTCACCTGAGAGACTAACTGCAGGTACAAATCATTGTCTTTGTTAGTTTCCCAATTCACACTCATACAAAAGCTTCTTCCTTGGAGCTGCATCACCCACCCCTGGAATAATTCTCCCTAAATTCAGTACCGAAAGGTAGTAAGCGGTTGCTAAAGAGTGGATTCCTACAAAAGAAGTGAAATTTATACGCTGCCTCAGGACAGATGCTCAGAGGGTCAAAATTATGAAGAAGCATTTTCTTAATCTCCCTGCAAGATCCTGCATTGAGGGAAACCACACAACCCGCTGAGAAGAACTTCCACATGTTCCTGATGTAATTGCTCTCAGATCAACACACGCAGGCAGAGGAAAGGGAACTTTGACTGCTTAAGGAAGACAAATTCAAAACCTGAAGAGTGGGATTAGGGACAACTAATTCCTTTGCTTAGTTTTTGCTCAGACTCTTCTTGGGACTGACAGAAAAATTAAGTTCTTAAACTCCGAGGTGAAGGGAGTCACCTCTTCTTTCCTTTGCCTGGTTCATTCTCTCTCAATAACTGCCAGGTGAAATAGAGTTTCCAGGTAACTGTATGGATCATTCTACTCTTCCTCCTATTTCTTCCTATAGCATAACAAGCAACTAAACAAGAAGATGCCGTTTGCAATATTTTTAAATTCACTTCTAATTTAAGATTTTATTTGCTGTCCACATAATTAAAAGCAGTATTTTTTTTAAGATGAAATTAATAATTAAAACCTTTCAAATGGCTAGCAGTCAGAAGAGTAAATCAGTACAAAGATAACAAGCTCACACAGCTAGGTACAGCGATACAGGCACAAATGTAATACCTGTATTTGCATTATATATTCACAATATAATTGTCTTACAGCGGGGGAAAAAATGTGGCTAAAGGGATATATATTGGGCCAACTTTTATCCTCAGCTACAGGAATGAAATCTGAAATCTAACATTAACAAAACCGGAATGTAAATGAAATAAGTACCTGAACACACGGCACATATATCTTTAAGTATACTGTATTTTTGAGGCTTCTCACATATTTTCCTTATAACTTTTTTGAGACTTAGCCATACTTCGTTGCATTGCTGTACTCCTTTAATTAAAAAAAAAAAAAATTAAAAGAGATTGGAAAACAGAGGTTGATGTATTTTAAATTACATTTCTCTGTCTCTCTTCCTCAACCTCAACATTGTTAAAAAGAAGGTTAGTTGGCACACAGAACCAAGCCAAGCATTTTTCTTAACAAAGAGCTTTCCAACAGTTTCTCATCTCAAAAAACAGCACTTTCTATCTACTGTAAAGCCACAGGGGCTCAATGGCACTTCCCCCAGGGCCACCTTCATCTGTCTACTCAGCGGCCAAAGAGTTGTGAATATGGTTAAGGTGCACTTGCCATTACTGAGAGCTGACCGAGAGCCCATGGCAAAGTAAAAGGGGTGAACTGCAATACAACATGAAGATCATATCTTACTATTTTCATGTTGTCCGAGTTCCTGTTCTTAATTCCAAAACTAGGAAAAAAAAAAAAAAAAAGAAAGAAAGGAAAAAGTTAAGAGACATCACACTAAGTGATGAAGATCTAGCTCTAGATTGTGGCTTTTTTTTTTTTTTTGGTTGTTGCTTTTTGTTTGGTTTTGGTTGGTTGTGTTGTTTTGTTTTTAATGAAGGTAAATGCACTTCCTGTTTTTGCCTTAGTATTAAAAGACTCCCAGTAGCATACAGAATATATTCCCCTTAAGAAACTGTTTGTTTATTTTTAATTCAAAATGGAGCAGCCACAAGTGAAGCACCAGTGGGGAAAAGAAAATCACATGGGTTAGATTATTAATTTCTATTAACAATACTAACTCTCATTTTAATGAAACTGCTGGAAGCAGGGGATTAAAGGAAGAAGAAATGAGCGTAAGGACAGAGGGAATATAAGGAAACAAGAGACAGACAAATAAAAGACAGCTGTAATGAGGAAAGGGGCTAAGTATCAGTGTGGGGGTTTTGTTTGGTTTTAATTGCTTTAATTTTACAATATACAATGTGTTCTTAAAACAAAAACAATGAAATAGGCAAAATTACTTCACTCTCACCTCTGATGACACCACAGAACTGCATAGGTGACACACGGATTAACATGCAAACACACAAAAGGGGACTCTGCTCAGGGTGAGCTTTATCGGAGAGGAGAAACGCATTTAAAATTAATTGGTCCAGTCAGCTGGATGCAAACGCTGACAAAATTTTGCCTTGTTTCCTAACTTCCCCAAAAGGATCAAACCAAACTTAACATGCTTAAGTGATTTCAGACACACCATTACCAGGCACAGCCCACTTCGGAATACAAAGAGCAGTAGCAGGTGCTACTGGTATCAGCCACGGGTCCCAGCGCGGGATGTCTGCTTGCCAGCCCTCTGATTCACTCCACTCTTTCCCCGGGCAGGCTATCCAAACAGTAGTAAACTGTGGGAAACTAAATTTCCATAGAACATTTCAGGTGAAAACCGGACTTTCTTTCATAAAAGACAGTGCTCTAGAGGATCTAACTTTGTGTAATGTTTTATGTACATTCTTTTAGACACCCCTAGTAATTCATCTCATAAAAATGCTACCACAGAAGGAAAGTAAAACTGCGCAGAAAGGACTGCGAGTGCTCACTGTTAGCTGCCTGTTCCTAGGAGATGAAGCATTAGAGGGAGAAGTTACAAGGCAAGAAAGAAACGCACCAGCACACGGACCCCCCGCGAGCGCTTCTGCACCTGCCCGCACCGCCCTGCCCGCTGACCCGGCACACGCGGTGCCCCGAGGGGCGGCCGGCAGCCCGGCCGGCAGCCAGCGGCACTGCGCGGTCACTGCCCCGTCCCACCCGCAGCCGGACGCAGCGCCGGTCACAGCCCGTCCCCGGAGCGGCGCGGCACGGCACGGCACACTCACTGGTTGTGGTAGCCGAGCGGGTCGGAGATGCACAGCTCGGAAATGTCCATCAGTCCAGTTTGAGCATTCCCGGTTGGAGGAGAAAAAAATTAAATAAACAAAAAGAAAGAAGGGAAGGAGGAAAAAAAAAAAAAGAAAGAAAGAAAACAAGCAAGCAAGAAAAAACACGAGAGAACAACTAAACTGCAGAGGGCAACAAGGGCGGGGAGCCCCGGGAAGAGGAGCCGGCCCGAGCCCGGCGGCGGGGCAGAGGCGGCAGCGCCGCTCCGCTCCCGCTCCCGCGTGCGGACACACTGACGGCGGCAGGAGGCGGGCGGCGCGCAGGACACGGCCACGGGGGATTTCGCCGCCCCGAGACCCGCTGTAGCTTTAACGCCGGGAGACGGATGGAGACGGCAGGGCGGCTATTGGCTCCTGCGCAGGGGCTGGGCTTGGAGCGCGGTGGGGGGAGGCACGGCTTGGGGGGGAGCCGCCGGACCCGGCACCGCAGCGCGCCCGGTGGCACCGCGCGGCCCCGGCAGGCGCCGCGGTCCCCCGGGACAGGCGGCGGGGCGTCCCGGGCCGATGGAGTTGGGGCCGCGTGGCTCAGGCCCGCGGGGTGCGTACGGGCCGCCAGCCGGGCTGGCCCCGGCACAGCAGTTGGAGCAACGGAGCTGCCGGCAGCGCGGGTGACACGAAATCGCAGCGCCGGCCCGGGAACGATCGCAGGGGCAACGTACCCTCCCCTTCCCTCTTACCACTGATCTGTCTCTGGTGGGAACGGGCTGTTGAGTTTAGGGTTAAGAAGAACCTTGAGGTGAATGGTGCCCCGTGGGCTGTTTACGTCTGCTCGCACCCCGCAGGGGCGGGCATCCGTCCGTCAGTCCGTCTGCCCAGATAGCGCTCCACACGCACAGCACGACACACCGATGTGCCAGCGCCCGTGCATGTCACAGGCACCGTTACACGCGAGCACGACTCCACGTACAGAAGAAGATGGACCCACGTCTCCCACTGACACAGCCTCTATCCCTGTAGTCGGACACCTGCACACCCATAAGCACACAAACTCTTCCAATATACACATGCAGAAGAGTGTCCGAGTTCCGTTTCAAAGCAGTGTAATTCAGATGTCACTTCAGTACAGCTTATGAAAACACACTGAAATAATTCCTGACACATGAGATTGGAATCAGACATTCAGGATAACAGTACATATTCCCAGTCACAAAAAAAACCCCCCACATAGATACAGACCTTCAGAAATCTTCACAAACACCAAAACCAGCACACACAACCAGCCTTGTGAAAGACGCGTTTTCAAAGGTCTGCATTATGTACTGACTGCTGTCGCAGTCAATGTGCTTTCACAATTCTTACACAGTTTCACACTCATACCATTCTGCTGCAAATTTACAGTCACACACCAATACCTATCTGAAGATCCCTCTCTCGATATATGCACACAAGCCTCTCAAGTATATGCTTAGCACACGCAGTCTTGCACTGAAAGCCTGACTCACGTAGAGGTGCCCTACAGGGTCTATTTGTCCCTTGCCACATACTCTCCACTCATGCAAACCCCACTTGTCTCTCCCCTGTGCTTTTACTTCTTTTACTTCATGTTTAGATGTTTACTGCTCAAATATATAAAAACATCCTTAATAGATAAACAAGAACAAGAGGCCTTTTGAAAAGGAAAATTCACACACACTTGGATAAAATCTTAATTCTCTTATGCCAGGCAAACAAAAAGAAAAAAAGTAGAGGGTATTTTTAAATCTAAAACACCTAATCTGAGGCAGACGTGTACAACACAGAGAGAAGCAAAGGGCAGACTAGAGCTTTTCACATGAGGAGGGAGATACAGCACAGAAGAAAATACAGGGGTTCCACTACAAATACGGCAATAAACTCTGTCTAAAACAGGCTGAAACTTTTCATAGAACCAGTATTTGTAGAAACTTGAGAATATTCAAAAAAGAGGAATGGCCAAATTCACAGCCAGTGTAAACCATCCTCGCTTTACTCAAGCTGAGCAGTGCAACTTTCTTACTGCCTCCCCTACCAGAGGTCTTAACAAATGCTATACAAACGGTATGCCCTAGCATGTCCCCAGGCAGTGTGGGGACAATCTTTGTGATTCTGATTTTTGTGGTGGAAGGTACACATGAAGATGACATAGAAAACAGGTTAGTTTAGAAAAAGGGAGACAGAGAGAAGACTCATCCATGGTTTTAAGAGTACAGCAGAATCTGATTATCTGAATGTTGCAGGTGTCACGATTCAGATTATGCATCTTTCAAGGAAGCAGAATTAATACAAATGGAACACGTATACATATACCTTTGTATGCCTAAGTGATCTATCAGTCTAGCAGAAATTCTAAGATGCTTTAAATGTTGAAAAGACAGAAGCCAAGCATTAGTAGGACATTAGCATTAGTGGGACCCAAGATTGTAAGCAAGAAATCTCACTGATTACATCAGAGAACACCTGACCCAAGCAGCAGCAAGAAGGATGAAACCAGCAGAAATATGAGGACAGAGAGGGACTCACTGATCACCTAGTTGCCCCATGAAGAAGATTCCTGCTCCAGAGTAGCAAGAAAGGCTGGAGGAAGCACGCAGGGTCAGGGCCTAGGTAGGCAATGTTTCTAGTGCAGTCAGGGTGTTTGCAGTGAGCTGATTTTGACAGAAAACAATTTTCTCCAGAAAGATGCACCCTGGCTGGATCCTCATTGTGCACAGATTAGCTCTGGTGTGGGCTCTCAGATAAGGGAGAGTCTGGGGTGGGAATGGCCTGACAGGCAGGTCCTGCTCTCCCAGTAGCTAATGTTTTAATTTTGCACTTAAACTTCTATCCAGGCTGAGGTGAGGCAAGCAGGGAGCCATGTGATTGCCTGGCACAAGGTCCACAGGGCTGAATTAACTGATATAAACAGTACAATGGTGGGTTTGTACTCTGGAAATGGGCTGCTGCTGACAGAGGACTGCCGGGGTAAGGTGGGTAAGGTGGGTATTTACAGAGCAGTGCAGAAATGTAACATAAATCTCCTGTGACCCAGTGCAAATGGACAAACGGAGCTTCCAAAACCTTGAGAGTAGCTGTGCAGAGGCCTGGCTCTTCCTTCCTGAGAAGGATAGAAAGGAGTAGTCTCTGCCGGCTAGGCCTGATCTGCCAACCTGAATTCCCAAGAAAGAGGACAAGAGTCCTGCAGGCTGATTTTGGAACTTAGGGAGCCTTCATATTCTTTTGCAACCCCCTCCGCACACAGTACTTGCTGAACTTCTCATAGCACTAGCCTACTTCTCCCCCAAAGAGTAAAGAAGGAAACACTGATCTCAACATGGCCATCCTTCTGATATGTGTGGGTTTTAAAAAAAGTACCAGGATGATGTTAGAAAGGAGTGTAAGATCAAGCTGGCAGACATGGAAGCCAAGAACCTCAGTTTGGGTAAATGCAAGGTAGAACTGCACATGCAGGAGGAACACTAGCTTGCCCTGCAAGCACAGCCTCTGGTTGCCGTCATGACCAAATTTTGCCCAGGAACTGCTGCTCTCTTTCTGGAGGAGGGGCAGGAACAGTCCTGGCCACTCAGTTCATGGCCTCTGAGCAAAGCATACATGCAGGTGCTCTAGTAAGTGCTACCCATTCAGGTGACTTTTGTAAAGCAGCCTCTGGCTTTTGAGGTCACCAGTTTCACTCACATTTGGTCCAAATGCAGATCAATGACTTTCCATCAATGTTAGCCTTGGACAGAGCACAACCAGAGTGCTATAGGCTGATGGAGCTATAAGCAGTATCTATTCTTTAGGACATGCAATAGCCCTACCTAGAAAGAAAGCAAGAATTGCGAAGACATGTCTCTCTACTTTTTCTGGCTCTTCCAAGAGATGATAGAGAGGCTTTCTATGGAGACTTTTCCTCCATCCTTTAATGACTAATCTGTTTTTCATAGATTATTTTTTTTTACTTTATTTTTTATCATGGAATAATAATCAGTTTTCCAGTAAGCTGATTGACTGACTGACAGAAATTTCATTTGGTCTAATATAGGAGTAACCCACAAATCATGCCAAACTAAGTTGATTTCACTTCTTGATAAGGCTTTTTTTTTTTTTAGTGAATAAGGAAAATGCAGAAGAAGGAGAGATCTAATTACTTTTGGGGGTTTGCGATTTTTTCCCCTTTTATGAAGGCCCTATTATTCTATTCTCACAAGGAAGTCAGTGAAGTGGTATCTGCATGGGGCAAACCCCATACATAATAATCAGGAGACCTAAGCTGGGCAGAACAGACTTGTGTATACACATTCTTATCTTGTCTGCTGGGGAGAGAGAAGTTCAATGACAGACCTTTCCCAGCCCCTGTCTCCTTTAAGGAAACAACAGTTACAGAGGGATCACTGTGATGGTTTCAGAAGACAAACCTTTCAACACATTTTTTAGGTCAATACTACTGCTTAGACTTCACACAAGTCACTTTGTTGCATGCCCTGATGCCTCTGCTTTGCAAGGCTAGTAACCCTGGAGTTAAACTTAGGCTGCCTGAGCACAGGTCCCAGAGCACTGGTAGACTTTCAGCACTCCCACATCTATTCCCTTCTACAGCAAACAGCTATACCAGATACAGACTCTATCCATGAGGACAAAACAGCCTTCTTTATTTGGGGTTTTATTCTATTTTCCCTTGCTATACCCAAACAAAACAGGTGTTTTTCTCCCCACCAAGGGCAATATCTTGTTTCCTACCAAACTCCAATAGATTTAAAAAAAAAAACCCAACAAACTACAATTTGCCTTCCAGACAATATGCTACCATCTAAAAGGTGTCACCACCATCACTGCTAAAGCTTACCATCTATTTAAGCAGGAAATAGTTTTCACATTGTAATTTTAAAATAACTACCCATCTGAACATCTTCAGACATGCTTCAAGCATTACCTAGTCTTTAAAACATCTGTGGTATAATTCTCAACCTATAGACGGCCAAATCATATTTTAAAGAGGTTATGTGGATTGCCCCAGATCAAACTGAGCAAAACTGTAGCAGAGCAAGAGTCTGAATACAAGTGTCTTAATCCTTACTATTCTGCTTTGAAAGAGAATCCTCTGTCCCAAATACGTGGCCTTTCATTAAGTTCTGTGCTTGGACACAACAGTCTTAAGAGCCCTGAGATAAGACAAAATAGTCCCTGCATTGCCAATGAAAAGTCAAGACTTTCTTTTAATAACCCCTATTTTTGTAGGACCAATGCTGTCTTGTGTCCTTTTGTATCTGTTTTTGTCTTTGCAGTGTTAATAGCAGGACTCTATTTCCAGAGTAGAACATGTTTCTGCTGACATCTTAGGTAAAAGTGCACACACAGACACACACACAGACAAACCAGGCAAAGCCATATTAACTTTTGTAGAATTCAAAACAGGGTGTGTGAGTAAGAGGCAGGTGTGGAAAGAATAAAGACTATGGGAAGAGAGATACAGTTTTCCAGATTTTAGAAGAGATTGTAGTAAGAAACATACAGAGAAGCCGGACAGGAAATTATATGGCTAAGATCATGCCTTCTGTTTTATCTTGCATCATCAGTATAAGGGGTATTTGAAAGGAGCTTAGAATACATAGAATGTTTTAGGCTGGAAGGGACCCCTAGAGGTCATCCGGTCCAACATCTCTACCTAGGGCAGGTTGCTCAGAGCCCCACCAAGCCTGACCTCGAATGACTCCAGGGATGGGACCTCTATCACCTCTCTGGGCAGCCCATTCCAGTGGTCTATCACCATCAAAGAACTTTTTTCTAATATCCAGTCTAAACCTATCCTTTTCTGACTTAAAACCATTGCTCCTTGTCCTATCATTACAAACCCTTTTGGATAGATCTTCCCCTGCCTTCATGTAGGCCCCCTTCAGTTACTGAAAGGTCACTATAAGGTCCCCCCCGGAGCCTTCTCTTCTCCAGGCTGAACAGCCCCAACTCCCTCAGCCTGTCTTCATATGAGATGCTCCATTCCCCTGATTATCTTGGTGGCCCTCCTCTGGACACGCTCCAGTATGTCTTCAACTTCTATCCTTCTTGCCCAGAAATACTGCAATGTATCTGCTTTCATGTTTTGTCAATCTACTTAGTCTTTGCTTAACTCTTCAACTAAGTAGGCAGAAACTTTTCTCAAAAAAGATAGGTAGTTACAGAAGTAGCTGGATCTTGTAGACTTAGAAGAATTCTGTGGAGTGCTGCGATCCAGCTCCAAGTTTTGACCTGCTGTTGATCTGTTTCTCTTAGTTGTGCCACTGTGGTCAAGCAGAACATGACCAAGACATGGACAGGAAAGTGGTTTTATTTACGCTGATAGCTACACATCATTTATAGGCACATCACTGCTATTTTCCATCCTCTTTCCAAGTTGCATCAAAACAGAAATTAATCCTTCCCCATCCATGACCCTAGATGTACACAGACCAGTAGCTGAGCTGTTTGCTCAGCTACCAGGAGGAAGGAGGAAACACAGGCATCAACGAATCTTGGAAATACTTCAGCTTAGCTGTCCCAAATCCTCCAGCACAGAGGCATCGCAAGCATGTCTTTCCCAGTGTTGTGGTTCATCCTGTCAGATGGGACATAACATCAAACAGCATCTTTTCACCTTTAGCTTTCCTACCTTAGTACACTAGCTTCAAGGCTTGTATTGCAAAAGCCTGAGGAGGCAGGTCAGGAGAACAAGGGTTTATTGTTCATTCTGCTAATTTGGGGAGATGCTTTTCTGCTTCTCTCTCCAAGCCTATGCATTCTAATCACCTCAGGACCCTATATATTCACAGTACCAACTTAATTACTAAACCATCAAAAGAAATATCTGTCTTCACAGAATCACAGAATAGCTATGGTTGGAAAAGACCTTTAAAGATGATCAAATCCAACAGTTACCTAACTTTACCAGAGCCACTACTACACCATATTCTTAAGCACCATATCTAGATGGCTTTTAAATATATCCAGGGAGATGGAGACCAGGGATGGTCTTGTCAGGAGAAATAACAGTTCTTTACTGTTATGCTGAAAGCAAAGAATTAAAACATAGTAAATTTTTTTTTTTTTGGCATGTACATTGATAATGTCAAGTGTCTTAACCCAGAAAAGTAGTGGGGCTTAAAGAACCAAAATGCTTCAGTTACTACTTGTTAGAGAGCATGAACACTGAAGGCTAGACAATGAAGATGGAGAGTAATTTTTCAATGTCTGTGATGGAATCAAGAACTTAAACATATAAAAGATAACTTACTTCCCAGTGACAGCAATGAGGTGGCTGCAGTGGTCCAGGCTTTAGTTTGATTGCTATGACATAAAAAAAAACATCAGGTAAGTGTGCAATTACCTCTTAGATGTGTTCTCAGAGTAGCTAACAGGGTCCTTTTGGAAAGAAGATGTAGGCAGTTATAAAAAAGCAAAGCAGTGAAAGGACTTTTCCATCAAGGCCATAAGGGATGAAGAAAACAAGGATTAAAGACCTTCCTTTCCCTACAGGAACCTCCATCTGGCCTTATCTTGTCACAGTCAATAGAAAACTATTGACCTTCACCAGGTCAGCCAGGCCAAAGATGAATAGAAGCTCACCAACAGTGGATCTATGCAGAAGTATTTAAATACAGTGAGACAAACCTGCAGGTTCCAAGTGGCCTTAGGAAATCTCCTGCACAACAGTCTGGAAAAAGTGGAAATCATCAGATGACCAGGACTGCTCTTCCAGTTACCTTCTCCAGACTCAGAATTTTCCAGTAAGGGGCTACAGATTTTGGATAGAGTCAGACATGGCAGAGGCCAGCTTCCTTCTGGCACACTGTATCAGCAGCACAACAACTGCAAGTCTCCTCTGCTCTGGATCTCCAAACAGGCTGGATAAGTACATGATCATTTTGAAGACTTATTCTGTAATAACTTTAGTGTTTGAACAATACTGGTGTGTGGGTTTTTTTCACAAGTCCCTCCTGAATTTATTACTTGAACTACATTTATTTCACTTTCTGTAAAAGAGCAAATTGGTGTGACAGATTATTTGATTAGACAGCTTTGCTAACAAACCCTATCCCAAGCTTCTTAACATGCTTTTAACTTCCAAGTTACATCAACTGTATCTCATTCAAACACCTGCAACATTAGGAAATCACTGCTCTGTCTACAAGTCATTAACATTCAAACACTATGCCTACAGACCATGAATGATCACGTTTTTGTGGTATTTTTTCCACCAAGAAATGACAAAAAGAACAAGAAAACCAATCCTTGCCTATACCACAAAACATCATTTAGAAGAGGCATGGCAACTCAGGACCATATAAGCATGTCTACTTTAGCTATGCAGTATATGCACATACAGTATCAAGAGGACAGCCGGTCACAAGGAGACAGATGCTGGTTACCAGAAGAAAAAAAAAAAAGGGCTTTTCTATGCAAAGGAAAAGAGAAGCTTCACTAGTTCAGTCCTACTTCTGTTATGCAGCCCTGTGTACTTGGAAAGATGGCAGTCTCTCTCGTGTGGAAGTATAAGTCTCTGGATGTCTCTGAAAAGGTCTTATCGATGTGACTTCGAAGTATTTAAGTTTCTCAGATATCCAGGCACAGAGGCAGTTGTGGACAGTGGTAAAGCCTTCTTGTGGACCTAAACATGCATCCCTGGATTTCAGCAAAAATACCTTCATCCTTCAAAGTCATATGTTGCCAGCTTCGCTGTTCCTGTGGCAGCATTAAAAAAAGATTACTTTTCAGTATCATTGTTAAGACAAACTCAAATCTCAGTCCCATGCGGTCTGAGGGTGACTTTGGTGCTGCAGCCTCCTAGCAACAGGTCCCCTTGGTCTCCACAGTGCTTACAAAGGAAAACCTAGTTTTAGTCTTTTGCTCATCTCTTGAACACATTTATTTTAGTGATGATCAAAGACTACCAGTGCCTCCCCTCTCTGCTCCTCTGTTGAACATGCCAATCTTCCATTATATTTTTGCAGTCAGCCAAACTCAGTAGTACTCAACTCATCTTTTAAATCTTGCCCCTCAATATTTGGCAGTGTTTCATAACTCATGTGGTCAACAACTCAGCAAAGGGTAGGCTTTTATGACATAACTTCCAGAAATTGTTGCTACCAGGTTCATCCTGTGAACCATACAGCCTGGGGACAGAATTTCTCCTCGTTAAACTCACCGCTTTTTCAGAGTACCAAGAAGTTAGACAGAAGCAGGACAGAGGGAAGATGGCAGGAGAAAAAGACTGTCACTACCTCAGATACAGAGGTCTGCTAAACAGCCAATAGCATGGCATTCAGGAGGACCCTGACTTGCTTCTGAGTGGGAAGGTACCAGGCAAGAGTACCTTGAGAGACCACTTTGTTTCCAGGGGCTCATTTAATGAGGAGAGTTATTAAACTGTTTTGGCCAAGCAGGATTATTAAAACAAAGAAAAAATATATGTCATTAGCCTTTATCAGCCAGCAGTCATTTGGGTGGAATCAGCCCATTTGGCATTATAACTGTAGGCATGGAAGCTGCGTTCCACCCAGCTAGACTAGTGACTCTTCTGAAGGCACTGTGGGTGACCATCATTGGACCACAATGCAACACAAGTCCATGCTAGTACACATCACACGATACCTGACCAGGACTGTAAGGATGTTCAGAAGATGCCTTGCATCTCTTACTCCCCAGCTCAGATGTGCTGCCTCTGGTGGCAGTACTAATACTTCAAGAAATACAGAATACTTCTGCATAGACAAGCCTAGATGATCCTCATCAGATGAGCAATAAATACCTCCAGAGGTTGCACTATGATACAAAGCAAACACCTTTAGATTTGACTATATGCTTGCTATGTAAGGACCACTGTTTCATTGTTGTTGTTCTTTTTCTTGAGCTATTACATTTCATATATATAAAGTACAAGAGCACCAATATAAGCCCTAAATATTTGGCAAGCTGTCAGACGCCCATTAACGAGATGCTGTAGGTCAGCTGAACAGACAAGTGAGAGCGTGCACTCCTCTTAGCTTACATTCCCAAACTTCTGCTTGTACACTGTGGGGCAAAGGACAAACCTTCAGACATCTCAGTAATTGGCTCTCCCAAGAGTAAAACATATCTAAAATAATGCAGTGGCTTAGAGTGGCGTAAGAGTTAGTAAATGTCTGTGGGATGTCCATGAGCATCACATGTGACCAGTGCTCTCAAGCAAGGGTCAGTGCTGGCTGCAATACCCAGAGGTATCCTGTAGAGGTTTGCCAGAATAAGGCATGGGGCAGCATGGTAGAGCCAGTAAACTGTAGCTTTGCCTTGCACTGCTGTACTATTTCACCTCAGCCAAAAATCTTGATGCGATATTTATACACCCTCCAAATACCTCTCTCTAAAAGAATAAATTATTCCTCCAAAAACAGGAGGAGAAGCTGGGTCATCAGATGAGGGTGAAATTGGTTTAAAAGCCATTAAGAAGAAAGCAACCCAGGCATTCAGGAGCAATCACAGCTGCTTGGGCTGATCAGGAGAGACAGAGAACATTATTTATTTATGGACTTCCTGCTGTCCCTGCGCGTGTCTCTCCACTGGGAAAGCTTTAAGAGGAGTGAGGAGCAGAAGCAGGTACTGCTTGGAATCCTCCAGAGGTTTTTCTGGCCTGGGCCTCAGGAGAGATAAGCACAGTTCATGCCCAAAGCATCCAGGAGCCATCAACTTGCCTTTCTCAGAGCAGGAAAGGCCAGAAAGAGCATCACACAGGTCCCTGCTGGGAGGGAGCACATAGAGAGCCCCAGGCACCCAAATTGCCATGCAAGCTTTGCACAGCTTAGATCCCTTCAGAGCAATAGTGCTTGAGTACACAGCCGTTTCTCTCTTCTCGTTCAGCTGCTTCCCTTTAAACACAGATCAAGTGTCTCTAGGGACTCAGCAAGCATTTAACAGACCTGCCTGATGGAAGGACCTCCAATAAGAATACCAAGACCTAAAACTCCCAATAGACATCCTCAATTCAATCCACAGATGATAAAACAACCCTGAAGTTACATGCAACCAGATCCTAACTGCACAGAAAGCACATCAGTCTGAACTGTATCCAAATCTCATCTAAACATTCTAAACTTAAAGGGGAGGGAAGCACTTGCAGATTAAACAAGAGGAAATACATGAATTTAAAAAGTCAGCATGGAAATATGGAATTCTTGATATTTTACCAAGAATTCTTTTTCAAGATACACTACTGTGTTTCCTTGGCCAATTTCTTATTTTTTACCCCAAATCGCAGGATGAAGAGGAGTTTTTCCCTAAAATTGTCAGTTTCCCTTCAGCATTCCAAGTTGACACTTCACCACTAACTAAAAAAGATCTGTAGAAACAAGCAGATCTGCTCAGTCAGACAGATCTGGCAACTAGCCTCTTGTTCTGTCTTTGGTTAGAGGGGAACCAGGGCTTGGAAACCATCAAATGCTACCAGAGTTTTTCACTGGAAGGTGCTGCAGAAGAGTAGTGTTACAAAAGGGTCACTGACGGGGAAGGAACAGATTATGTGAGTGGTACAGCCTGCACTGTGTCAATTTGTGTCTCCCTGCAATTCGTTACTGATGAGATGCCAGAGATGAGATGAAAGGGCAGGAACAGACAGTGAACTACTGCTTTAGACACATCTCATTCAACATTCCTGCCCTGCCTCTGCTAGTGTATCTTGCATTACTCCACAGCAATCATATTATTCCTCAGTTCTGGTCTCAATTCAGTACATTGTTTTGTGTCATTAAAGCTACTGCAAAATCAGCTGTGGTAACAAAATAACTCAGTAATGCATAAAGTGCTTTGTGAAACCTTTGAAAAGGAAAGGACTAAAGAACAAGATAGTATCATCTTCATCAAGACCAGTGATCCAAGGTAGCCTCAACTTCAGAAAGTCTAACAGCGAGAGTGTTTCAGTGAGTCCTAATTCAGATTGCCTCCTCCCCGGTCTACTCCTCCCCACACATACAAAGTGATTTCTGCTACTTTTAAATATATAAAACCAGGTTTGTTCTCACAGTCTATGTTCCTGCAGACAAAGGACGGTATAGAAAAGATACATTTTTCATTCAGTGAAACATCTTACTTGGTTTCTCAAAGGAAACTTCCTTTGCTGCCCATTCAGAGATGGGTTACATTTTTAGGGTTTGTGTAATCTTTGTTTCCCACTCTGGGGAGAACATCATTAAGCACTGACAGCAACTTAGCCCTGATGGAGAACTGCTCCACAGAGGGTTGCATCCCCCAGCCCCACCCCTGCTCGGGGCTCTCTGGGGGGCTGTTCTGCTTTGACCATTGTCTTGTGGCTTTAAAATCTTGACATGGCCAAACCAAATAGACTGCTAGTTCATAAATGCTGGGGTTATTAATTTGTGTGCTTTAGCACATATTGTTTGGGAAATTGACTTCATCCCTTAATTTGCTAAATACAGCTTTAGGTTCTAAAATCCTCCAGAGTGTGCAGTGTCCTTTGCCCCTTCATGCTTATTTGCCTTTTTTATTTCCCTTCCAACTTGCCCAAAGACAAAAAGGTCCATTTTGATTCTGTTCCCAGCCAGTCAACCTTGCTTTCAGAGCCTGGCACACCAACTTCCCCTGCCGCAATGGTCAGGTTACAAAAACAAAAAGAGAACATTTGCTTCCTTGTGAAACACTTCCCATTGAGATTTTTCAGTCACAATAATCTGTGTAGCATGCTCTGTGCTTTCGCAGAGTCTCAGTATTGCAGAAATCCAAGGTTTAGACTGCATCCATTTACATGCATTTGACAGCCAGGAGGAGGCCTCTTCCTGCCAAGGTACACTTAGACCTCTGCACAGACACCAAATGCCTCCATACTGCTGGGCATAGCATCCCCTCTATGGCATTTGGTATTAGTGATGTCCAGCGTTCATCTCCTCTCCTCGCAGGCTTTCTTTCTATGAGAATGTTACTGCAGTATAATGCAAGGTACAACTTAAGATGGTGCAAAAGACACTCATCACTATTGAAACTACAGCCTTTAAGACATCTAATGAGTAAAACTGATGCATCCTCAGACTGGCAGGAGAACATCCATAGTTTGGGTTTGCACTAGTTTAAATGATGCAATTTAAAGCATACAGCTTCCTTGTGTAGAAAAGATCTCTGGACTGAGAAAACAGCAGCACTTGTAAAATAAATGACTGCCTGTGCAAGGGTGCAACACCCAATGACTACTGCAAAGCAGCAGGGAGGAGAAGAGGCTGAGGAGGTAGGTTCAGTTGCTTGCACACAGCTTGTTAAGAAATACTGCGTTCCAGCCCCAAGGTAATACTGCCTACAAGCACCCAAGAAAAGGCATCCAGAAGTGACAGCCAGCTAATGAAAGTTTCTGGGACATCCCAATATACTGAAGATCCTCCCTTGGCTGGAAAACATGAGGGGAAAAAACCCACGAGTGCACCTTCAGAGATGCAGAACACTTTCTAACACTCATACAGCATGTGCATTATATAGGAGTGCAGGGCTCTCAGTCAGACGATGAAGATTAGTAAAGTGAACACTACATAGAACAAGGATGCACATCTTGCAGCACTCCTGCCCTACATCCCTGCCACTCGGGGCAGCCCACAGAGCCTTGCTATGAAGAAAACCTTATCAGAAGATGCAAGAGACTTTGTGGGAGGCTGGGGCCAGAATCTGCTCCTGTCAAACAGCTCTCCAGACCAGGATGTGACTGTGGCTGGCGAAACATGTTAGCTAATGAAGATTGAGTCAGGCAGGCAGAGACGATCCCCTCAGCCTGTTAATCCACTTAGGGAAGGAGAAGGGAAACCTGAGCTGAATTCCTGTGCTCCTTGCAAGGGACTATACTGTGTTGGCAGAGCAAATCCAGCCAGAGCTGGGCTAGGGAGAGCTCTGAGTGCAAGACTAGTGATTCTGGGAGACGGGAGCAAGAGCAGAGGCAGGGAACAGGAGTCCTTAGGGAGAGAGCCAGGACCGGATTTTGTGTACACTGGGACCTAATGAAGCAAACGGAGTTTTACTTGCCCTCTCACTGGGACAAAGCAAGAAAGTGCTGAATGTGAGCTTTTGGGCAACAGCAGGGCAGGATGAATACATGCACCTTGCACCCTTTTCAGAGGGCAAAAGGGCTTCCCAAGGGGTCAACTCAAATTCCTGGGTTACAAAGTCAGAGTGAGTGTTTGTATCCCAAACACACATGCCAGCAGTGTCAGAAAGCCAGCACTGCCTCCCACCCAGTTTAACTGGCAGCTTGCAGGGATGGTGGGTGCCCATCCCAGATGTCAGATTATCCTTAACCACCAGAGGGTGCTCCCCATCTCAGAGATAGAGTCAATGTCACAGATGCACCCAGCCAGCTAGAGGAGACTATTTCCAGCAATTGTGGAATACGAGCAAAGGAAAAATTAGAGAATTAAAAATATGCAATAATTAAAAAATCTGATCCTGTGCTTCACCTCTGTTTACCCATCCCTCCTGGCCAGGAAAAGTAAGGCCTTCTGTCCCAGTCATCTGCATCCTGCTCTGTCAAGTGATTTTCCTCATGTGGGAGGTTAAATCACTTTGATTTTTTTTCTCCTAGATCATGGATGCAGAGCAGTAAATAAACATTTTCCACGTGGCAGGTCTGTAAAAAGTGAAACACTGACTTGCCCTCCCCTGAGGACGGTTAGGATCACACCCTTCAGTCACGCACAGTTTTTTGTGATGCCACTGCCTGACCTTACCCCTGCACTGCCCCATTAGTGTGGGGGCCACTAGCCTGTGTGTTCAGGTTCATTTTTCCCACTCTGTCTGAAGCTGGTTTTCCTGAGGGCAGGGTGCCTATTGTGCAGAGATGCCTCAGGATGGTGCTTTCAAAACACGTTTTGGGGCATTAACACTGTCTAACTCTGTCACTAAGACACCCGTAGGGAAAGACTGTTCACTTTGTTAATGAAGTGCCCCCATAGCTTTTCCTTCTTCTCCCATTGGAGGGATGCAGAGGTATGTGACTGAGGTTGCACACTGGGAAGCTGTGCACCTGGCAACATGCCACCTTGTGCCTCAGCTTCTCATTTGTGTAGGTTAGAAGTAATACCCCAGTGTTGCATCATATACAGAGAAGAGAGCAGTTAGGATAAAATCATTACTGTTGTATTGCATCCTGAGTTTTGGAAAAGAAAGAGTTTAAAGCATGCCAAGTAAGATCAGGTGCCTATGCAAACCAGACCAGCTCTGCTGACGTGTCTGGTGTAACATCTGTTTGTCCCAGCCTCAGCTTACTTTGATAGTCCAGGTCTGCATATCCCATGGGGAAACCAGCTCTCATTGATGGCTCCCACCCAGCACATGTGCTGCATCTTGCTGCCTGACCTCTACAAGAACAGATTGTTGTATTTTTTTAATTGCTCTTTCCTCTCTCCTTTGGCCCGTAGTGCCAGGCCCTGCCTGAGGGGATTTTTGTCGGAGTTCCTGCTTTTGGGTATCCTGGCATCACTTTTTGTTCTCTCCTCTTTAAACTGTACAATATATTTGTCTCATGAAATCGTTAAAACTGAGCAGTTAAACCACTGCACAAAGGACACCCATTCAATCTCTTACACAGGTTAAAATGTGTTTGATAGGTTTGGCTTACTTCATTTCCAGAATGAACCGTTATCTGCAGCACATGTGGGAACCAGTGCTTTCCAAGTCATCAACTGGCCAACAGTGATACTAGTTATCCTTGAGAGAGGCATTACATTCTGCAGCCTAAATAGGCCAATGAATTATTCTTCCAATATTGAGATTGTGAATGGGGAAGAGAAGGGGAAAACATAAGAGAAAAAGGTTTTATGGTATGTTTCTTAGACATTTGCAATAGACAATTCTTCCTACAAACAAAATGTATGGGGTACGTGTCACAGCTCCACTTCCTGTACTATTCCTAACCTATTTGCCCTTAGAATTACAATAAATATCAGACATGCCATGGAAACGTTAACCAGAATTAGGTTTGGACACTGATCATCCCAGCACCAATAACACTCAACTTGATAAATTTGAACACTACTCCATTATCATTACAGTCATTATATATTTATTCCTAAACATGCACATAATCAGTCATCAAAAGTGTGGCTATTTAAAATTAGGTATTTCAAGCATTACATTTCTGCATACTTTCACTAGGAGCTTAAGCTTTGCCATTCTTCCTCTACACATTACAGCAAAGACTTCTAAAGTCATTTCATAGCGCAATGACATTCTCCTCTCTTGCATATTACTGAATGGAAAAATTACTGGGGTTTTTATTGTTTTAATTACTGCTAGCGGGTTGTAAGATCTCAGATTCCACCACTCAAGAACAGGAGCATCTGCATGTCAGTTTTGTTCTTGACAGCAAATTACAAGGTGAGATCTGCCTTTCTCACTCACACAAATCTGCACTTCAGTGGAGATTATGACTTGTGGAATACATAAGATGAGCAGCTTTTGACTACCTGCAATTAGCTGATCTGCAACGACATGAAATGGCAACACTTAATCCAAATGGAGAAGCTGGGACAACACCACTTTACAGCACATAAATCTGCAAAGCATGACAGGACCCATGAAACAAAGACAAACAAAAACCCTGCATGTTAAACAGGGCAGACTATGAATGAAGTAAAGAATTAGGAAGTGCCACAATTGCCTTTACTTCTGAGAAATAGTCTTAGCACTCATGTGCATAGGCATTATTTTATAGCCCTTAATTACATGATCATATTTTTTCCACAGTACCCCATCTCAGACTGCACTCAGAAGGGATTGTTCCCATGTAATGAGCAGCTATTTAAGATGCTGGTTTCTGTTCATTGTTCAGTGTGTGGCCCCAGGCCTTATTTACTGCACATTATTCAAACCTGGCTCTAGAGATTTATTCATTTCCTTATGTGTTTTTCTATGGGCTTATCATTACACTGTCCAAGAGCTTCACCAGCACAAGTTCATTTATTTTCACATACCTCTGTGAGAGGAGGGTCTATTTTTATTCCCATTTTATAGGTGAATGACTGAAGACCAAATTAAAAGATGTTTGCTTATTTTGGGTGCCCAGTCTGACATATCAGCAGCCTGACTGATCTGTGCTTGTACAGCATTTTGAGTTCAGTGGATTCCCATTCACTTCATTTGCAGTTGTAAGCACTCAGTATTTCTGTAAAGCAGGTCCTTTGGGATCAAAATGTCCCCTATAAAATAAGTAATGCACAATTAAACAACCACTGGCACAACAGCTACTTCAAAAAAAAAAAAAAAAAAGAAAACCAAAAACCAACCCAAAAATACCCCAAAAACCAAAAACCAACCAAACAAAAAAACCCACAAAAAACTAAAAACAACAACTATCATACAGAAGTGGTCACAGAAAAAAAAGTCAACTGGCAGGTCAGAATTTCATTGCCTCAGCTATAATAAAACTTTCCCTTTCTCTCCTGCAGTCCCTCGTCTCACTCAGTACACACCTGACAAATGAGGCAGGGGTCCTACAGATGGTCTGTTTCACTGTGCAACACTGATTTATCTCAGAGCAGATCCATCACATGCAATGAATGAGGCAGGGGTCCTGTGGAAGAAACAGCACACATTGACATAGCTAAAACATGAGTTGTCTAAGATACACGACTGGGTAGACAGAAGTACATGCAGAGGGTGACTGGCCTTTCCCCAGCTTCCAGTTCTTGCATCAGCACCATTTAAAGTGCCTTTTTTAAAGATTTGTTTGTTGTTTCTTTTACTGCAAACAAATTCCCTCATGAAACATCACAGTGACACTTCTGTGGATTATCAGAAGAAATGAATCTATCACATGGACCACTACAACCAAGGTAATGGAGTAAATAGGCTGCAAGGGTAGCTCATCCTCCTTTTTGAAGGCTAACATGAGGAGCATGAAAGACCGGGTAAATTTCAGACACTGATCACAGATGAGGAACAATGATTCAAAGGCTCTTTCAACCATTCAATCCAAGGCATGCCTCCTGCTCTCTCCTCTCCAGACCAGCCCAGCTCACTTTCTTCTCTTCACCACCTTTGCCTTCTCAGCCCATCCCCTTCCTCTGGTTTCATCTTACCCCTCCAAACACCATTCCTCCACACTCCACAGCCCAAGCCTCCTTGCTCAACAGCTGCTTCCCCTCCTCACCTTTTTGCCCAGCATGCCTTGCCCTGACACAGCCCCAGCTGTCCTTGCAGTCTGGATCCAAAACACAAGTTGATTTAGAGCTTTGCCTTGAGGAATCATCTCAATTTGGTCTTAAATGCAAGGAAGGCATAATTCAAGAACATGGCAATACTCCCTACATTTTCTTTAAAAAAAAAAATAATAATACTGGGTTTGATACAAATTTCCACAAACCAAGTCTATCAGAGGCATAGAAAGTGTTTACAGCAATGATTAAAGCTTGGCAGTGTTATGAACAACTGAAATAAAATTTTACAGAAAGCACCAGTAAAAAAAAAATAAATATGGTGCTACTAGTCTGTTTGTTGTACATGGCAGTGAAAACAAAGATAAAAATTAAGGAAGTTGGTTAAGCAAGAAAGACTGCTACTGCTATCTCTTTTTAAGACTTACTGTGGTTAGGTACATGAGCATTTGGATAGTAGACCTTTGAAGGAAAGTGGAGTGCTTGTACTCTTTCGTACACTATCCTGGTAGCTTATAGATGCTAGTGCTCATTTGATATATACAATTGCACCATCTCAAGCTTGCATCAGTTGGACACCAGATTACACACATCTAAACATTTCACAGAGACAAGGAAAACAGGGCTAGGACAAGGTCAGGTGGTTGGTGCATTCCTCCATCCCAAAAGAGGATCAAGCTGTAACAGCATTATTTTGAACAGATTTTTTTCCCGGCCTATTCTGAAAAAACTTTCAGCCCTTCTCAGACTATGTTCTAATGCTCCTGCATCATTGCAAATACAAGGTTTTAACATCAAACTGAAATCTCTCACATTGCAATCAAAGCACTTTTACTTCCAGTTCAATCAACAATCGATATAGCTAATGACTTAATCACTTCCTCCTGGACAAAGCCTCTTACTTCTTGAAGACACATTCCCCAGACCTTGCTTAGTATCTGTTTCCACAACAGAAATATTAACCTGCTGAACAGAAAAGAAAAAAAAACAAAAAAAGTCACTTCAGTCCCTCTAATTGCATACCTGGGTCTCCAAGTTTATCACTTGAAAGGCCACAGACTTTTTACAAACATCTACAACAAAGAACAAGGTTGCAACAAGCAGGCTGGCTTGCAGCAGACAGCTCAAACTTCACTTCTAGGGGACTCCAAGAGATTAATTAGTAACACCTCACCTCACTGCGGTTACAAAAACCAACCAACCAAAAAAAAAAAAAAAGGGCGCTAGCCATTCACTGAGGCAAATCTCCCACCCAAATTTCTCAGGCTCTTTCAAAATCTTGAGCTGAAATTTTGGAAAACTTGAGAAAATATCTTCTGATAAATCAAGGCTGTTATCTATTCCATTCACTACACTATTAGCTAGAGCAGCAACATTTTTCATCTATCCTTGATGAAGCTGAGAGCAGCACCCATGGTCTTGACTTCCAGGGATATGCCTTGAGCACAAACCAATCTTTTCTCACTGACAAGCAATGCCTACCAGATTTCATATGAAACAGCTCCCAGGAAACTGGAAGTCCATATCCTTGGTGCACTTGGGTGTGAGAGTGTACAGAAGGCCGGAGGTGTAACTAGAAATGCCATAAAGTTAAAACTGGGACTTGTCTGGATAACGTAGATTTGTCTCCAACATTACAAACTGTGAGCCCCCAGGGAAGAAGCCAGGAGCCATTCTGTGCAGATAGGAAACAGAGGGCCCTTCTTTACCATGGGTGTTATGATGGGGGAAGTCAAACTGACAGCTCAAAGGCACATGCAACTGCTTTGTGCTGTGTGTTTGCACAACTGCATGAGAGCGTATCCCTTGGTGATGTTATTCACAGGCCTTGGCCAACAGTAAATAAGACGGTGGAGCTTGATTCATGAGGGATGACAGGAAATCTATAATGTGTGGGCTCTATAATCTGCTCGCTACTGCGTAGCAAAATGAAAGAACAACAGCCCAATTACCAAGTCCTTGCTGATCTCAAGCACATCCTCCAGATCTTGTTCTGCTCAGAGCAGTGGGAGTCTGTTGGCACCAAGGGAAAGCAAAACTCTGACACAGGTCATCTTCCATGCTGGGATAGCAACAGTATTTTGGAAGCATCAGACTACCTCACAGTGGTTACAAACACAGCCAAGACTGTGTCATCAACTTAAGAGCAAATTTCAGAGGAGTGACTGGCTGCTGAGCTTTGTTCACTTTGGGCCACTCATCTGGACACCAATTGCTCCACTCTATTGAAGGCATTCCATATCCCAAAGGTCTGGCTGTGCCAGGAAGCATTGATCTGCCACAAAACTGTGGCCCAACCACTTGGTTTGGTGGGGACTATGAACACCATTCCCCTGTGATAACACAAACCAATCAGGATGCAGGTCCTCAAACCTAAAAACAGGGCTATGATCCCCCAGGACACAGCAGCTGTGTTACAAATGGTGTCCAAAAACCACCTTAAGGGAAAGGAGACAAAAGCTGGAGGGAGATGCGGATTCTGGGGCTAGAGTGAAGAGGGATGGATGAAGATATAATTTACACCAGGTGGAGAGCTGGCCCACGAGAGAGCAGTGGCAAAGGCCATGAAAGCAGCAGCCACAGAGCAACCTCCTCTCATACCACAATGCTGAGGACACATGGAAAGACAAAAGAAGGTTTCTTTTGGACAGAAAAGCAATGGTGGCAGTGGGAGAGAGGAGGGCTGCCAATTCCAGACAGGAAACAGAAATAATTTTGCTTCCTACTGTGCAGTGACAGAAACCCCACAGGGCTGCCCAAGGCTGGGAAAGCACAGGATAGCTCAGCTGAGGATCCTGGCAGCTTGCAGGAGAAAAGTTCTCTCATCTTTCTCTAATCAAATGTACGTTTCATTCCTTGTGTCTCTGGCCCTTAACACCTTTCAAATCTATCTTCTACCCCCTAGGAAAGGGGCAAGGGGAATCATTTCCTCTCTGGCAACAGGTAAACAGCATGGCAGGATGGGGAGGGAGGAACAATTTCCACTCGCTCCCTAGTAAAGGCCTTCTCTGCTGAGTACACACTGGGGACTGCCGTCCTTTCCCTGCTTCCCCTACAACCATCTCTGCTGCCACCTCCCCTCCCTTGTTATCTGTCAGTAAACAGTAATTAAAGAAGTGGCCTGCTTGATAAAGCTCCCGCCTGCCCTCACACAGTGCTGCCCTCTCGGACGTGTCTAATTAAAATCCTGATGAGAAGATGAAGAAATCCCAGCAGCTGGGAGTCTGCTGACTCTCCCTGCGCTCGGCCTCTTCATTACTGACGACTAGGCAGAGAGATATAAAGGACCCCGGGAAACGCTCCGACAGACCAATCGATACAGCCTTTTGTGGGACGTGATGGTCCGCTCAGGACTGCCTTTTGAACTGGGTGGATAATGAGGATGCTGGAGCGTGGCTCACTGCATGGGGCTGATGGGGCTCGACTCCCCCACTAGCTCTGCTACACTGCTGCTCCCAGGAACAGCACCCAGGGCCCCTGCAGCTTAGCAGCCACTCACACCATATAGTGAATTCACACAGTGATAATAGCTGGAGCACTTGCTCAGCCCCTACCAACTCAAGCTCCAGATATCATAGCTTGTAGTGCCAGAATATCATCAAACCTCTAACCACGTCATCAATCCTATGCAAACAGAGAGCGCACGTGTGTACGTACACCACAAAATGCTAAGAACCAGCACAAACCTTCCCTAAATGAAACCAACACCACACGCCATGTGCACACTGTTGTGTTTACATGGACATTTTTTCGTTATCACTGCTCTCCCGGGATTTTGTGCTCAGGTGAAATTCTTGATATGCACAAAATGAAACAGCAAAGGTTTACAGGAAGTGCACAGCAATATCATCATTGTGAATCACCATAACTATATTTAGACACACTTCAATTTATGCAAATACATCGACTAAATGGTTTCATTCTTGTGTGGTGGGTTTGGTTGTTTTTTTTTTCTAATATGAGATCAGCTTTATATGGAAACAAGCCCATTCTCACTGGCAAACTCACGTTAATCTGAAACACCAGAAATATCATTGCTTTTAGTTTCAAGATGAAAGAAATAGTAAAGAGAAGGAAGTAGATCTATACTTTCTAAAGTTTGAAACTGCATGTCAGGCAACTTGTCTCCATGTTCCTTTTGAGCAAATCCACAGGAGGTACAGTCTGGGAATTAGGATCATGTGGAAGAATGGCAGTTTTAACTTTATGACATTTCTAGTTAAATGGTTGCAAATACAAGTGTATTATGTATGTGCATGAGAGGAATGCATCATCCACACACGGAATCAATAAGAATGAGCTTTTATCTGTCCAAGTTCACACCTCCTGCTTCACAAACCACTACTGCTCATACCATCAGCATCACTCCAGCAATAGTTGATGCTCTCTTCAGTCCCAGCTAGGTCCTTGAGACCTAGTTTATTCAATAAAGACTCAGTTGTTTTCTTTTCCACCCCCCCAATTTTAATTACTTTTCAAGACCACGTGGACTGAATAAAAAGGCTTGAAAAATTATGTTTCCTTAAAGTGTCATAAAATAAATAAAAACCCCCTATATCTATTATTTTCCAAATTGCCATAACCCTGTCCCACTGTCCACTTTGACAGCCTGGATCTAAAGACAAACTAAGTAAAAAATCATTCCTCGACTGGTTTAATACTGAGTTACACTTGCCAAAAAACCCAAACCATCTCAAAACGAATAGTCCATAGCAAAATATGATCAGTAACAGCAAGAAATGATCAACCAAATGCAGAAGCAATGGACTTAATAATAAAAGCTCAGGAATGCTACTGGGAAGGGACTTTGGAGAGTCCCCTGGAGAGGAGGAGTGATGAAGGGCAGCACAGGGGAGTGAAGAAGGGCAGCACAGGGGAGTGACAGAAGCACAAATGCTGGGAAGTTCACAGCCCCTCTTGGCCTTGTGGCCTCCCTTGTCAAGAGACGCTGCTGTGCAGAACAAGGCAGCAGTGCTGGATGCACAGAGCTCTCCATGCAATCCCTGCCTATCCCAGCACCTGTACTTGATGGAATGACACATTGCTGCAGCAGCTAATAAATAGAAGTAATTTGATTAGCTTTCCCTAACTAGCGATAAGATCCTGACAAACCCTTTTTAATGCGTTTCTGGAGCAGGATGAAATTGTTTCATTTGGCGAGCAGGGCCCCACGGGAGTTGCCTCCAAGCTCCTTTAGTGAGAGGTAAAAATATGCCAATCATTAATGAGGGGAGAATTACGGAGACTTTAATGCAATCAGAAAAGAGGAGCCCTGAGGCAGCTGGGGAATAAAACCTGCCCTTAAATCAGAGGCAGGCAGCCAGAGCATGGAAATAAAGGCATACACAAGCATGTACATGCACACACACATACCTACCGCATACACAGAAACCATGTAGAGCTGCTGTAAATACACTGGGAGTTTTGCCTGGGCAGCAAACACCTACCTCAGCAAAGGGTGTCCATTCTCCCCCAAAAAGCACTTGAAAAATCACAGCAAGCTATATACATTTTGCAGCCCCCTCCTCCTGCCAGGAGGGAACTACTGTCTGTTCAATCTCCACCCCTTCACACACATGTACACACAAACTGAATTGTAGTTTTCAACATTTCACATCAAACCCTTTTGTGGAGAAGGCATATTATCTGCTTGGGTGTCAAGGAGCAGGAGGGATGCAGCTTTGCCAAGTGGAAGGGTGCCTCTCCCAGGGCCAGACTTGCTGCATGAACACAACATGTACAAACCCCTTGCTCTGTCCTCTAACCATGGCACTTATGCCAGGGGCAGCATCTACTGTGGATGTTGAAAGGCAACTCCTCCCATCCTCTCCCCACTCCTTCCTCTGCTAATTCAATGAATTCCCTTCCTCAGGTGAAACAGGTCCTGCATGAACCATGTAACTTTTATTCCTAAGCAAAACAGAAGTCTTTAAGCTGCTGGCACTGCAGCCTGCAGGAGCTGGGGCAGACGTGTGCCCCGGCTGGCTCCAATTTTGCAGGTGTCTGTGTTCTTTTAGAAACTCATTCTCTGACAGAAAGCATCCCATCTTTCTGCAGAGATGTTTCTAGCCCCAGACAGCACAGTACAGATGATTGCGTCAGCATGGACTATCCCAGAGAACATTAGCTGACAGTTTAATGGGATAAAAACCAGGACAGGAGTTTTCTTATGTCTCTTCCAGATTCCCCACCTTGTTTACTTGAAAATAATGAGCAAGAGTACTGGGATATCAAACACCAGCCATCTTTCCTCTGCCAGATACACAAAACATGATGCTACAAAGGCCAGGCATGCAGCACTTCAGCCCTTTTCCATAATTTGGGTTACCACTAACATCTAGGGAAGCAACTCAGTGGCCACTGAGAACTCCAAGAGGAAACTCAGTACTTACTTCTGGCCTTAATATACACTTGAGGGGATGTGAGACAAGTATTTCTTCCTCACAGAACTCCTGCACTACAGCAAGAGAGTACCTGTGGCACCCCTGCCATCTGCTACATGGAATGACTGTCCTGCTTAGTGTACACTGTAGCTCCTGCTTTGAGAAAGCTAAGCTTCTACTTACTACTTCTGCCACAGGGATGCATCAGACATCTCTGACACAAAAAGGCTGTGCTTCCACACTGTATTCTCACACACACTAGACAACTGTGGGACTAAAACACTGGTGTGACCATTAGCCATTTAAACCTACGTACAAAGCACTTACACAGTCACCCAGACAGACTAAAAGATGAAGGACAAGTGAAGAGGGACCTGTCCTGAAACATGGAGTTTGAAACTTAGCAGGTAAGTTAGGGTATGTAGCTGACATGTTCTCAAACGCATATCAAGCACAGAGTTGCATGTCCCACTGCTAAATGATCACAGAGTACCTAGCCCCAGGCAAGGTGGGGCTTCATGTCCCTCAACAGCAACTCCTACTGGCTGCTTGAACCATGTGATGACAGGCTCCCAAAGAAGTACAGCAAAGCTCTCTGTGGCTGAAAGTTCAGAATAAAAAGCAACTCGGAGTGTAAAGAAAACCTCTAGGGTTCTCTCAAATTCTCTCAAACTCCTTGTCTCTCGACTGAAAGGGTCAAAGCAGTCCTGCTGTTGGGCACATCACTCACACAGACTGCATGCCCTTGAAAGTCAGAGGAATCACTTTCCAGAAACACAAACAAGGGTGAAAACCCTACCACAGAAACCATCAAGACTGCAAACACTAACTAGCAGGAAATTAAGCATGGCTAAAGCACCACGCTGTCTAGCATCTAAAAATCGTGTATCTGCCCTTTTTGGAACAGGGTCAGTTTTGATCCAAAGCTCCAGTCAGATTCAGTGATTTCTTCTGGTCAAGAGCTTTAGGCTATACAAGACAGTTTTACTAGACTCCCTCCCTGGATTCATTTCTAGCAGTGATCCAGGTTTTACTATGGTCACAGCCCAATCTAGTTCATGGTGGCACTCCAGCACAGCAGCTTTGTACAACTGCCTCCTCTGAGCATCAGGCAGAGTTCTGAGATGGTGTCACACTCTGTGGCTCCACACACAAGCCTGCCTTGCTGCAAACGTCTCCTTCTCATTCTAGCATGTTATGATTAAAAATGCACATCACCCAGCAAGGCCTTGGAGTGGAACCCAGCTGGAAATTGGATCATTAATATTCCTTCTCATGCCCATTGCCACAATTTCTTACCTCTCCACAAGCACTTGCTAACAATGCAACAATTTAGGGTCTCAGACTAAAACTGAAGTCAAAACTCTGCCCATTGTTACTCCGATTCATCCACCCTTGCCCATACCCTGGCACCCCATCAACCTTATGCCAGTATGCTGTATATCAGATGTCTTTCAGCCCTTTGAGCTGTCTGTCCCCAGTTTATCTACCAAAAGGTCTTTAAGATCAGGAAAGGGATTCAAGATTATCCTCTTTCCCGAGCAGCTTGGCTCTAACTTTTGGTCACCACACTTTCCACACAGTCAAAGTACGCTCAAAAGGCTGGAGGGGTAAATGCAAATTGAAGGTAGGACATACTACATGTTGGAGAAGCCCACAAATGTACAAATGGGGATATTTCTAGCAGACAGGATAACCTACACGAGCTCACCTCAACCCTATGTGCTGTTACTGCTACAACTCAATACCTGGGCAAGCTGTGAGAGATGTGTAATTCCCCCATCACTGCTAACAATGCTCCTTCAACAAAAAGGATCCAGAAGCACAGGAAATGACACAGGATGCACAACAAGAGATTGAAATCCCCCCGTAGTCATTGTGCACACTCATTGGCATGTTTGAACCCTCCTTCCTGTATGGTGTTTACATTAGACAGCAAGAAGGACAACATATCCAAGACTACAGCACTGATCATAGAAAATAAAAATGAGAAGACATATTTTCTCTTGGGACTCAAGCACCACCACTGTGGACTGCTCAATGCACATTGGTACCAGGCAGAGGAAGTTGGTTCTTGCTTATCAACTCATTGAGCTGACATTCCTTTGGCTGCAGGCAGCACAGCCTCCAAGGGGTGGACTGTCTGATTGAGAGGTGGAGAAACCTGCTAGAGAGCAACTAGCACAAGGCAGCTGGGAAAACAGCACTGGTCACAAGAATCAGGACAATACCATCTGTAAATTTTGCTCCAAACACCTATTAATTCTCCATTGCCTCATTTAACTACCCAAAAAACCATCTGCTTCCAGTAAGCATTGTTCAAATTAGGTGACTAAACATTTTGGGAATCAAAGGATTTGATATGTATTATTGAAATGCCTGTCAGGCTGAGGACTTGTCTCCATGTGCCTTTCCATAACACAAATAGCTCCGGAATGAAGTCTTCACTAATCCAGTAGCATAGTTTAATGTTCAACTGCTCTGCTACACAGAAATGTGTATGTTTGGCACTTCGACTTTAATGTTACTGTTTCTTTAGTTTTATGTCAGAAATCATAATTTTCAGTGAAAAAACCTTTGACAGTAAAATGCATAGCTACATTACCAACCATCTCAGTGCAGAAACATGACGGATGACAGTCTCAGAGTGAAGAACTCAATGAACATTCAAAGCAGTAACAGCTCATAGGAATTTGGAAAAGGAGCTATCCTACCAGTCAGCTAGAGTAGCCATGGCCCTGCCACATCAACATGAGACAAGCAGAAAGAAACAAAAAAGAACCACCGCGGGGTCTAGTAATATTTTAAGTAGGTAAGATCAGTCCTATATGTACCCATTCCAAAAACAAAACCCTAACAAACTTACTGTGCCATACCACAGACATTCCCCTTCAGGTAAGAGGAAGTAACCACCACCACTGCCCATTCCCTTTAGCAGTGCCAGCAGTTGCTGGCATCTCAGCCTAGTGGTCTGTTCACAAGGGCAGGGCCTTGATTGCTTCTGAAAGCCCATAGAGCTCCAGCAAGTCAAAGCTGCAGCTCACATGAAGACAGGTAAGTGATTAAATGAATTTTAATGAGACAACAGATAAGAACAAAGCTGTGCCACAGGATTTGCCAGATTCTGGCTCCATCGAAGAAATCCAACATGCAATCTTCACTTGTGGACTGGTGACTCCTTGTGCATCACTGAAAGCCATAAACTGCTGGGTGTGGGCAGCTCAGTCATTCAACCTTATCTCTATGCTTGAGTGTCAAGTTTTCCTACCTGGACTAAGAGGCAATCCCCACGATGAGAGTTTTCCTCATCCATGAAGCTGCAGTCTTCCCAGCAGTCCTGGGGCCAAGTTACATGCCTTTCCAGACAGTCCTCTCTGTCAACATGACAAGGGCACAGCAGAGGGGTGCTCTTAGCAGTCTTGCTCAGGGAGCACTAGCTGCCATGCCACAAATTAACATAATCCTCAAATTCTTTAGAGGGGACAGACAGAAAGATCTTGAATAGTTTCTCCTTTTCTGCCAATTGTTCCCATCTTCTGCCTCCATTCTGGCTGGATTCCCCCTTCCCCCTGTCCTCAGCTAGCACCGCCAGGCTCAGTCCTCCTCACCCTAGCCCCCCCTCCCCAAGGACAAGCAAAGTTATTACAATAATGAATTAGCCAGGCTGCTTACTGCTGCCAGTGGCGAAGGCAATTATCCCACTCCACGTCCCCAGCCACCGCTCAGCTCCCTCATAAAGAGAGGCTTTTGGGGCCGCTTTGTGCTTTGATTGGAAATGAAGAGATTGCTAATTAGGGAACCCCTGCTGGGATCAGGCTGGCAGGAACAATGGTGAAACGGACGGAGCACACGTCCATTTAGAGGGGGGGGGAGAAGAGAGAAATGTGAGCTCCTCTGTAATGTAGTGCATCCTCCACTCACACCATAAACAACAGGGCAGACAATTTTATAGAGCTTTTCACCTTTTAAAGCATGCTAATTTGTTTATAGGAAGTGATAATTTGGTGTGTGTTTGCATAGGTCAATGCCTGTAGTTTCTGTGTACAGTATGGATTGATGCATGCATTGCATACATACACACAGGCATTTCCAGAGGAATTTTCTTATAAGAGGGTGTATTTCTCGTCATTTGCTAGGCAGTACGCATCAATCCTACATCAACAGGGAAAGATGCTTAGAAAAGCCTGTTGATGAGTATTAACACAGAATTTTAATGCCTGAATTCACAAATCACCAAAGTTGAAAATGACTTACCAAATTAGTCAGTTCACCTGAGGCTTGCCCAGCAACCACTTCCACTGCTTTGCCCAAGTGCTGTAAATGACAAGTGGACCTCCAGGAGGAGAAGATTTCACTAATAACATAAGATTTTCTTAAACTAATTCTGAAATTTCTTCTTAATTCAATTGCTCTAACTGTCTGGAAGGGCGGGGGGCTGTCACAGGAGCTATATCCACCTTTCTCAGCTGATGAATTTTGCACCAAAAAATTAGAAAAGATCTCCATCACAGTGCACAAGCACACACGGACAGCTTCATAAAACCATAGCAACAGCCCTTATAATACATAGCACGCTCTTGTTTGGGGCTCTAGTCACTTTTACCTCTTGTCAAAGTAAAAAACATCTCCCCCAACAAGATCAACATGCAAATCATACCATTTACAAAATAGTCTGACAACAAAATCAAATGCTTCACCTTTTTTTTGTCTAAAGCAGATAGAAAACAGTTGAAACCCATCCTGCATTGCTTAGTTAACTAAATAATTCGTTAAGTACCGTTTTAAAATTGAAAGTACAATTTTCAACCACATATTTGACTTGCCATGCAGAAATTTGCATACTGTTGACTAGCACAATGTATTACACACTTATGTAAGCTAAAGCAAACTTCAGATTTTAAGCTTGAATTTACATTTCAGAATTCTGTTGCAGATACTGAGGTATTTGAATATACAGGTCTGCTTTTTCCTGAAAATGTTTCCAGTAAAGCACAAGCCTTAACAGAAAGTGAGCACTAAAGGGTGAAAATACAGCTGTACTGAAAATGACTTTCAAATTCACAGCCCATTTCCCCCCGCTGTTTGCTCACCTCTAGTGTTTATATCCTTCAAACAGTTGTAGATAGTTTTCATGTTTCCTTCTTAGTCATCACTTAACCAAGCTCTACATATTTAGTTCTTTTGATCTTCCTTCATAAAAACAAACCCTCCAGCTCTGTTACCATTTTTGTTGTTCTTCTCTTACTACCTTCCAAGTTTCCTCTGAATTTTTGCTGCTTAGTGCCCAGAGCTGAAAGTCTCACCAGAACAGTTACTCAACCAGTGACAAAAAATAATGCTACTTCAACTGCTTCATGGTATCCCTGCCTGTAGAGAACACAATCAAGTCTCATAAAAAGGCCAACATCTGCAACCTGCCCGCTTTGTCCCCTTGGTCTGTCATGCTACAATGCCAACTCAGACTGGACTTATACATCACTACCATTCCCCCACACTCTCTCACTCAGTTCTCCACTGTGTTCCACTTACCTGATGGGAATGTTTCCCCTCATGTAGGTAGAGTATGAAAGTAAAGCCCTCTTCTACTAGAACCACATTTAGGGTTGTTTTAGATTGCTGACAACCCTGCACCTGCAACCTGTTGCACATACAAAATAGCTACCTAATTATATTTATATACTACTATATTATATATAAATATCTACAAAATTGCACATATCTACCTAACAACACCAAGGGTCAAATTTTAACATGGTGTATAGTGGCAGAGCTCATTTAGTTTGGCCACAGCTGTACCAGTTTACACCAGCTGAAAAGCTCCATAAATCTGACTGTCCCTATCACAAACAATCACATTATTGAGAGAAAGTACAAAGAAGGGTATATTTCACTCCAGCAGCTGCAATTCTGATGTGTGAAGTCCAGTTACCTTGATTTCATAATCCAAGTATTCTCTTTTTAGTTGGGTTTTTTTTTAATTTTCTTTATAGTGAATGTACAAGCAATTCAATATATCTACCAACTGGTTCTGGATTTTTTCAGTAAAGCACTTAAAATTGCTCTCTTGATAATCAAATTCTAATTTAATAGAAGAGGAATAAAATTCACAGTAGAATTATGGATGTACCGACCACCTACATTTGAGACTGATGAATGGGCTTCATTACTACATCCATTCACAGGGTCTGATTTTGACTAGCCTTAATATCCTAACAAAGCAGTGTGAAGGAGGTGGCCTTCTCATGGCAATATAACAGGCAGGTCAGAGGGAGACGTCGAAAGAAATAATCAAGTGTTCTATAATCTTGCAAAGGAGGGGAAAGCACATTCCCTCTCACATTGACCTGCTCATGCCCCTAACAACAGGCTACTAGTTCTGGCCTCATGTGAGGCTCACTTTCTTTCAGAGCGTAGCTTCCTTTAAGTAACTTTTTTTAACATCCATTCCTGTGCAAACTGGGGAAAGTATGAACATAGAAGCACCCAAGCCAGGATTTCTTCCCCAGACTCTTCCTGGTGCAGGACAACTACATTCTGCTACATACAGTATGGGCAAAGCCTAAAGGCTTTTAGAGCATATTACAGAATCACAGAATTATTGAGTCTGGAAAAGACCTCTGAGATCAACAAGTCCAGCCTATGACCTATCACTACCACATTGGCTAGACTATGGCACTATTCAGTTTTTTTCTCTAGATTTAGTATAAGATACTGAGTTTAAAATTGCATCTTTTCCTCCTCCCTGCAGGAGCATAGATTTTCCTTTAACTTGATACAAATAATGTATGTGTGTTACATTCAAAGAGCATAAAACTACACAGTTCTTGCCTATTTGTTTCTTTTAGGAGTTTAGCTTTCACAAATTTACTTGTAGGAAAAAAAAAAAAGTCTCTCCATAAACTCCAGAATACTTTTAATCCACCTCTGTTGCTGAAAGAGGAGATGCCATCATCCTTCCCATCTGAGCCACATTTGTCCTGCCTCTGTCCTTGTGTTAGCGCTTGTGCAGCTCAGACTGAGGAGCTGATCTAGGTTAAAAATGCCAAAAAGTTTGTTTGATTCAAACTGACCACAAGCAGGATTACTCTAAGTACAGGTGTGCACAAATACCTCTACATGACATACGACTCCCCCATTACAGCCATTGTGAAAGTTGTGAAACCATCAGCAATATCAAATGGTTTCTTAAAAGCACTCGTATCTGGGGTATTTTTCTTTGAAAACGTTCTCTTCTGTGTAGGTAAATGATGACATGTTTGAGACAGAAGGAGATTGAGAGACATAAATTACTGAACTGAAAAGCATGGTGCTGTCAAACTAATACCTGCTTGAAACAAAGTCTATCCAGTGAGAGATTTGAGAAGCATAATAAATTTAATTCCAAGAATAGGCTAAGGGGTGACCTGATCTAATTGTAAGTGGGGGAAAATTTAATAGCGGAAAGTTCTTTAATCTAGCTTTAAAAGGATGTAAGACAAGCTATTCCTGGTATCCAAAACTAGATAAATTTCATTTAGCAATATAGACATCTTTAAACAGCAAGAACTGGCCACTGTGACAAGTTGCCATGAGGCATCCTAGATAATCTATCACGGTCTTTATATCGAGGTTGTATGTCTCTCTAAAAGATGCTGAAGTTGAAAAGCTGCCCAGGCAAGCACAGGAGTTACTAGGTGGATTTTAATGGCCTGTGCTATGCAGATAGGCCTAGAGTATTGGAGTGGTATGGGTCTGCCTTAAAGTCTGGTTACATTTTCAAGGTGGGGCTTGATGAAGCTCTGAGCAACCTGCTATCTCCCTGCTCTCAGCAGGGGGGTTGGACTAGATGACCTCTAGAGGTCCCTTCCAACCCAGACATTTCTATGTTTCTAGATTCCTTGTGCTTCTTTAAGAGCTGTAGAAAGCAAGACAAATGTGTGCAAAGACAGCATCTGCTTTGGTCTGCTGAAACTATTCACTAAGAAGTGTTTGTGCTATATCTACTACCCAACACGTTTGTTCCTAATCAGCTTCAATTAAGAGGAGTAATACATGGTTTTTATAAGGCGATTTCTTATATATTATACTAACCTTGCTATGAAAAACTACCTATTTTTTTTGCCAGAGGACATATGCTTCATCTACCAGAATGTATAAAGCATATATAAGCAATGTACAAAGGCCAATGGCAAGGGCTGTGCAGTGCGTGAATCATAAGCAAGAGGAAAAGTGATCAGTTAAATCTATCCATGTCTTGAATTCAGTAATCATCGGAGTAGGTGAAGAAAATAAGATTTAGGTGTTTTTAAGGATCTCTTCTATTATTTTGAAATTTTATTCAAGCTTCATAGAGTAAGCTGACAATGAGAACAAATATTATAAATCCAGTACACCAAGGTTACAAAATGAGTGAAGAGATCTGTTTGTCAATCAGTCAATACCAATATGTTTGCCTCACTATCCAGGTTTGCCTTCACTACTACAGTACCTATTTCCAATATGGGTGCCCAGGAAGCCTGAAGTCAAGCTGTGAACCCTGCTGTAACACATGCTCATAAATGGGAGAGGAAAATCCTTGTTCTTCCAATTTCTCCCAGACTCTTTCTAACCAAACACTGTTCTAGTTTTAACAGATAAAACAAATCCACCATTTCATTTCAAGTACACATAGCCATGTTCCATCAGAAGAGATTCTGTCATAGTACTGGAGAAAATATTTTTCTATTCTTTTCCATTATGTGTCAATTTACTACTTTATTACCTGTTGAAGGCTTCTTAAGGCACACAGTGCTGCTGTTCTCCAACCCCCTCTCTGACTTGCATCATAGCAGGCTGTTAAAAACTGAACACCTGTCCTTTCTGTAACATCACTCAAACATCAGCTTCTAAAAGAATGTTAGGAAGACACACTTTCCTACTACAACTTATTGCTCCTTAGCTCTCAGTGAGGAAAATCTATACTGCCTTTTCTCTAAAGGGAATACACCAACCTTTTCATCATTCCAGATTCTACTTTTCCATAAGGGTGGCCCAGGACTAATTATGTTCACCACACTCATCTGGAAGGGTAAAAACTTATGAAATGTAAAAGAAACTGTACATCCACTGAATAATTTCTAGCATTTTCCTCACTCTGAAATGAAACTCTTAAATATTTTCTAGCTGAATTCAGTGAGGTACCTTATTTTAAATCACTTTCCAAACCAACCGATTGTAGGGGCATAAATCCTTGGGAATATTATTAATTTTTAGAAACCCCAGTCACTTGTCCAGACTGGCACAGTCTGGGGAAAGAAGAGGCAACAGCCACCAGAATAATTTGTGTTCTCAGTTTCAAGTATCTGACTGAAGAAGCAGTCCCTGAATCCTGGCAGATGTAGACTTCCATTGCAGAGGTCCAACAATGCACCCATGAAGGCTGCAGCAAGGCTGGCCCAGATCATCCATGCAGGATTTACCAGGTGGTAACCTCTTGGAAAAAGACCTCCTACAGGCTTGAGAGAGAATGTCCTCTTACCCACAAAGAACTGGTACCTTGTACTCTGGCCTAGAAAACATCTTTAAGACAAATAAACGAATCACTAAACTCCAAGTGTAAAACCTCAGTAGAACCACAATAAAGATTATATAGCAGTTCAAAAGACTGATGCAAAGTTGTAGCAGGTGGAAAAAAAACACAGAGCTAACTATAGAAAGGAAGATTTAGAGACAGGACTTACATCCAAAAAATATTGGAGAGTGGAAACAGTGAGGAAGGAACTAAGCAACATGAGAGAGCACAAGGGAGAAAAAAAATAAAATAAAATAAATTAAGAAATAATTTAAACTGAATAACCAAGAAAATTTCTCTCATAGCAGAAGGAAATGAGTTGTGTAACTATCACCACAGAAGTGAACAGGGATAGAAGAAAATATGCAAACAAAGCAAATCAAATGGAAGAAAAAGAACTGAATAACCCAAGAAGCTTTTCGCACTTCTGACTGCTGTGATTCCACAACCTGAAATAGCTGGTAAACTTAGGAGAGGTGTAGCTGCCATCAAAAAATATCCACAGAAAATGGAGGACCAACACCTCCCCCCCCCCCCCAAATCAAAACCATGCTACTGATAGTTGTCCATGCTCAGAAAAGACTATAGGCTTCCTTTTTAAGGGACATTTAAGTATGAGAGTAGTTTTTCTTCTGTAATGATAGGAGAAAGAAGTGAAGAGGGTCAGAGTCCTGCAGACCTCTCTGCACTCCCTGTGGTCTAGTTTAGAAGACTTAAAAGGATTTAGATTAACTGGAGTGGCTTTGTTGATTATACACAGAAGGGAAAATGACCCCATGTGGTAAGTGTTTCCAGGGCAGCTGCTTCATTGGTGAAATACTGCTGCATTCCAGAAATAAACTCCTACAGCCAAATTAGCAGCTCAAGTCCTCTCTCCACAGAAACTTGCCTTTACCAAATTTGCAGCAGTTTCCAGATGAATGGGAAACCATCAGCACAAATTCCTGCTTGGCTCCACTTTTAAATAGAAAACAGTACAAAAAGAAGCTTGTACATTATCAAATCACTCTTCATAGTCACATAATTGCCCCACATTATTGATGTGCTCAAAACAAAGTAACATTATGAATATTTCTATCTGGGACAGAGAGCCAAAACTAGAATGGTTCTCCAACACTCCAGACCCCTTGTGAGTTTCTCAGGTTTGAGTGTTTTTCAGGCCTTCAGTCCAAGAGATTTTGGGTTTGATTCATGGGTCAGTACCTACCAATACAAAGTACTGAAGAAACCTGCAAAAGATTACAATCTACATTTGAAGCAAGATAGGAGGCACTGTTGCCCCTTGCCTGGCCTCTTCTAGCTCTCAAAGTAATTCAGAGCTGTCCTCTCACTACAGAGGTGAATTCTGGGCCATGAAAGTAAGTTGCTTAGAAGCCCCAAGGCACTCATGTTTTACTGAAAACATATAAAAGCAGCAAAACTACATGAGACAGCTTCCAAGTTTACCCAGGTTTACAGCTACAGGTTTACAGATGGCTGCACTGGGGAAGGCCCACAAAATCCTGGGGGGAGTGGGGGAAAGCCAAAACACCAAGATGAATTTTTCAGTGGGGCACTTTTTCAGAACTTCTTGCTCAAAGGGTGTTTCACAAGAAGCAGGCTCTTCCATATAACCACTGAGTACACAAATCCTTGTGAGTCCTTCCTCCTTCTTACATTGGACTCTTATCTTAAAAGCAAAATATCTTGTTCTTGTCCAGATGCCTCTTCTGTCAGGTAAGATGAGGGAAGGTGTTCCCAGATGCTCCACTGTAGAAGTAAGGTACTGCATCACTCCCCCTAGCTCAAAGTTGGGAAAGATGAAACCAGAAGCTGCTGTCAAAGTTACAAGGCACAAGTATCAGCATGGCAAAGGCCTTGCCAAGTGCTATAACATAGGGCCCATTTACTTCAAGAAACCTCCGTGCCCAGTCGTCCAGCCAGTTAACCCAGTGAAGGGTGAACCTGTCCAAGCTATGGGCTGACAGCTTTTCCAGGAGGGTGCTGTGGGAGACTTTGTCAAAGGCACCCAGGTAGACCACATCAACAGCCTTCCCCTCACCTACCAGATGGGTGACCCAGTCGTAGAATGAAATCAAATTAATTAGGCAGGACCTTCCTTACCTAAACCCGTGTTGACTGGGCCTGAGCCTCAGGTTGTCTTGTACATGCCAACTGATGGCACTCAGGATGATCTGCTCCATCACCTTGCCAGCCACCGAGGTCAGGCTGACAGGCCTATAGTTTTATGGATCCTCCTTCTGGCCCTTCTTGTGGATGGGTGTCACATTGGACAACCTCCAGTCATCTGGGACCTCTGTGGTTAGCCAGGACCAGTGATAAATGATGGAGAGCAGCTTAGCCAGCTCTTGTGCCAGCTCCCTAAGCACCCTAGGATGAATCCCATCCGGACCCATAGACTTGTTAGGATTTTAGTGGCACAGTTAGTGATACAGCAATGCAATGCTTCTCTGACTCCACACACCATCATACCAAAATCCATCAGGTGACTAAGCCTTCTGCAGACCTGTGCACTGCAAAACAGAAGATGTTATGCATTGAAACAAACTTAAAGCTGCTGCATCATGTGGTCGCAAACATAAATACCTGAAAGCATCCTCTAACCCATTGCCTCTTTCCCTTTGGGCCTTCTTCTGCCCTGCAAGTTCCACCACAAGAGCCACCCAGTCAGTGGGAAGGAACCAGTACCAGTTGGAAAGGAAAAATTCAGGAAGCATCATTTCTGCTTAGCCTTGGTTCCTGGCTGCGTTCTTGTCATCACTGATGCTTTCACAGTGGCATAGCTTATCCATACTAGGGACTTTCATAGCTTTAGAAACACTGCCTATAGCAGCAAAAAAATACTCAGGGTAAGCAAGATCAGGTACCCCAAAATACAGGTACTGCATGTCTGTAACAGAGTATCGTGTAAACAAGTAATTTAGCTATCTGCAGAGTGACACCAGTTCCAGTTGCAAGAGCAACTGTGAGGACAGCTATGCCAGGTCAAGTTAGGAAGTCACCTAGTCCCATATTCTATCTCTGATATCAAGCACTAACGTGTCCATGGAAAGACTATTAAAAAAGGAGAATGTTTTCCCTACTGTTCACCTTGCTGCACCTTTGCAGACCTCACAATCAGTAGTATACTGGCAGCCTGTGGCTTAGTCTTATCCCTCTAGACCATAACATGTACTTGCCACTGATAAGTCCACGTGTTCCATAAATTCCTTAATAGTTTTTTGAATCCATCTACAACTTTGCCACTGAATGATGCAAAGGCCAATGAAACCCAGAGTTTCATTTGTGTTATGTGAAAAAAATACTTCCTTTGGTTTATTTAAAGTACTTGTTTTAAAGAGAAAAGGATGACTACAGCATTGGGGAGAACACACATGCAAGTATGAACATGTAGCAGAGCTCTCTTCTTAGCTAAGAAAGTGGAGGTGCTACTTTTGCAAAACAGAGAATTAGGCAGGTTTTATACAGGAATATAAAGGCCTATGCTCTTTTTATTTTTTGTTATCTTTTAGTTAAGTGCACAGCAAGTAAAGCCATCTATCTGTACTTTAAACAAGACATGGTTGCAGCAATACATTACCAGGAATTCCTCTCTCAGTTACTCTCATCTTTCCTCTAGCCACAGATTTCATGGCTGACTCTACCCTCTGGTAGTCTCTTGTCTTAAATCAGATTGGAAGTCCCTTCAGGCAGAAGCTGTCTCATGGCTAAATGCAGCAGCCCCAGCAGTAGGGTATGTGTCATGATACAAACAGTGAGGGCAAGATGGAAGCAACAGCCAAAGCTGCCAGTACAACTTATAGCCATAGTCTGAGAGCTAGTTAAAAAGAAGTGGAGCAGTCACAGCATGAAATTTATTAAGTAGTAGATAATAATTTTACATTACATAATACACAATGTTGCATACTATATTAAACCCAGTATTATGAGCCTCAAGTGTTCAACTGCTGATCAAGTCCCAAAAATAAACATAATTATATTCTATGTGATACACTGGTAGTTATTCTTATCACCTTTTTTTTTTTTTTTCTTAGATAGTTGGCATTGCTTTTTAGCTGTTCCCTGAAAGCTTGTGGTCTAGACACTTCTTTTAAAACAAAACTGAATTTTTTCTTGTAATTTGCTTTCACATGGTGGAAACATCAAGTACAGCAATAAAGTAGTTGGCAACATCAAAGAGTATGAAGTATAGAAATTATGTATAGGGTAATTAAATGTCTCTAAGTTATTTGCGTATCTCTATATATAAGCTGGCCTGACTTAATAAAGAAGCATTTCATAATAGCTTTTTGGCCCTCCTGGCTTTGTGCAAGATTTTACAATGCCCTTCAAATAGTCCTAAGCTTTCCTGTCCTTCTGACCTGGCTATGGGAAGCTGCAGAGACCTGCCTGAGATTCCTCAAAACATAGCAACAAACCCAGAAAGAGAAAGGGTGCAAAGCATGTACAAGTACAAAGGAGAGATAAAGAGAGATAAGGGAGCATGATCAGCAAGCTGCTCTTTTATTTCTACAGGTGAGAGTCCACAGCTTGTAGTTACCAGCAATGGTCCAACTAAAGGTGTGAGCCAAGCCCAGCTCTTCAGATGATTGCAACTGCTGCCTCAGGGTGAACACTGTGAGCGCTTCTGCAGCCCACTGTGCTACAAGGACAGCTGAGAGCCCAGAAACAGGCAGAGGCATTATGTGCCCCCATCCCTCGCAGGCCCATGGTTGGAGAAGCACCCAACAGATCCATCCTTAGGGCTGTCATTCTGTATGCTGTGCTCTTTGGAAATGGTGTAGCTGAGCAGGTAAAAAGCACTGCTCTTCCAGCAGCTCCTGAGGCAGGTGGTTGTTTCTCCCTCTGCCACCCCAAGGCCAGAAAGAAATGCCTGACTTCTCAGGGTGGGTTTAGAGCTTCCGTGCAAAGGAGGCGGAATGTTTCATCATCCACCCCTTACACAGGTGCCACAAAGTTATCATTGGGCTCACAGGATTAAAAGCACTCAACCACCCTGTTTCAACCAGGGGCGTGACTGACAATTGGCCAGAGAGGCAAAGGGAGGGAAAAGGATGGGAGAGATGGTTACCCTGTGACATGATAGCCTGAAACTTCACAGAATGCTACAGACCAACACGGCCAGCAAAGACTCAGTATAACAACTCATAAACTACAATCTGCAGCCAACCTCCTTTAAGCACTATAAAACAACAACACTCTCTGCACATGCACCTCTCCCAGGGAGCAGACAGACCAGTGGTAAACTCAACGCATGTCCAGTGAGGGCTTTTTCTGGAATGGGTTAGTAACAGAGCAACTCTTCCTTTGCACTATCCTGGGTAAACAGAGGATGTTGCTAGTACAAAGTGCCTCAGAGTGGCAGGAACAGCATTATCACTTCAGTGCTGTTTCCTGAAGGATCAATAAGCCAAGACAATCAATTCTTCTGGCTAGTCCTTATTCCCCAGAAGCTGTGGCTCTCATCCCCCACTGTTTAACCCTTCACAAACATAGCAGCAGCTCCATGAATTCTGTCCTCCTTAAACACCCATTCCATGAGCCCATGTGCCAGAAGAGACTGCGGAGCTGGAAGTAATATAGCTAGGTGAACATGGTATTGGGGAGAGGTATAGCTGATTACTTCAGCACAGAAGTAACATGTCTATATACTGCCCTTTGAGTACATGAAGGCATGCTTGCATCTGACTTCTTTGTACAGGATAGAGGATGCCAAAGAAATGATAGCTCCCTATCCCCCACTACTTCTCTTTGCAGGGAATACAAGTCATTCCTAGAGCACTCCTGACACTCACAGAAGGGGGCTGCATAGGCAGTAGATGGCATGGACAGTCATAACAGAGGGTCACAAGAATAGAGCCTATTTAGAGAGAAACAGAAATAAAGTTTTATCCTACACAGAAAAAAAAAAAAAAAAGGGAGAAAGCTTAGGAAGAATGGAAGGATCATGTTGCTATTTGCAATGTAAATAAGGGAATATGGGCTACTGGAGACAAAACACAGGACTGTATGCAGAGCCTGCAGAACAGAAAGTGTTTTGCTATGATCATGCAATTCTCCATAGATGATGGAGAAGAGGCAATCAGGAACCTCATTTAAGAGGGACAAAACACATCACATCAATGAAGGGACTCACCTTAGACTGAACAGGGAGTCTGTCAGAGCTAGAATTAAAGAACAACAGTGAAACAGACAGCTTGGTATAGAGATTGACCGTGAATACATTTAAGCTGTACACAGAAATTCCCACCTAAAAAGCAGTGAGGGTTAGGACAGGCTCCTAGAATGACTCTTAGGCAAAACATTAGAGAGGATGATGATGCAAGGAATCCCTTCCTAAATTCTGTTTCACTCAAAAAATCCTTGCTGTCCTCCCCAGTGCAAAGATAGAATTAGCCAATGGTTATAACTTGAGCACTGCCATAGTCAGTGTTATAGACTGTAGGTTCACAGAATCACAGAATGTTAGGGGCTGGAAGGGACCTTTGAAGATCATCAAGTCCAACCCCCATGCCAGTGCAGGACAAAACTAGGGCAGAACACTCAGAAATTCATCCAGTCTTGAAAGTCTCCAGAGAAGGAGACTCCACAACCTCTCTGGGGAGTCTGTTCCAGTGCTCTGTAATCCTTACAGCAAAGTTCTTCCTCATGTTGAGGTGGAACTTCCTGTACTGGAGTTTGAAAAAGTATGATGGAAAAAAATTCATATTCACA
>JANHGN010020993.1:65171-93273 GCA_024605025.1 Megaceryle maxima
TGAGTTCTTCACCAATCCACATGAGTTCTTCACCAATCCACATGAGTTCTTCACCAATCCACATGAGTTCTTCACCAATCCACATGAGTTCTTCACCAGTCCACATGAGTTCTTCACCAGTCCACATGAGTTCTTCACCAGTCCACATGAGTTCACATCACCACCAGAGAAAGGTTGAAATCCCCTGTACTAGACCATGGGGAGATGATACAACGGGGAAGAACTTCTTATTTAAAGGGAAACACTAGAAAGAACTGCAAATGAGAGTAGCTGCAATTTTTAAAAGCCCAGGAGACCTGTGGGAAAAGAAAGGCCCGAGGATGGAGAACAAAGCAAACAAAAATAAATCTGGCAAGACTGGTGGCAAATGTACCCTCTCTTCTCACCCAGAAAGTCACCCTCTAGGTCCTGAGAGCTTTAGAGGGATGTTGATTAAATGCCTGTGTTTTAGTATATGGCTACCAGTCATTTGCTCAGGCCTGCTACAAAGAGGTGATCATGGGAGGCCAGGAAAACAAGAACTTCGAGTACATTTCCTGCTGATCCAGCAAACACAATTATGAAGAGAAAGAGAATCCATTCTGAGAGCAGCATGAAACTCTTGTGAGCAGGATCATTCACATCTCACATGGTTGAGGGAAAGGGCAGCAACTCCTTAATGAATAAAAATAGCCACTTATGCTTCCCTTTCATACATGCTGGGCATATACTTTCCAGTATCCAAATAACAAGATTTAGTTGCCAGTTTTATCCCATTAGAAAAGATAATTTCTCTTTAGGAGAAATTATCAGCACTTCTTCTAGAGACTTTCAAGAGTCCTCAGACTCTAAAACTGTTGTTACTTTCAAGTCATTTGTGTAAACTAGAATGTGTGCTTTAAAAGTTTAAAGTCACAGTATTTCCTTCCCTGAAATTCCTGCATGACTCTAAAATAATCTTTAAGTACTTGTGGCATGCATGAGGTACAAGAACACTGTAATTTTCTGTGTAGCTTGTGGAAAAGTTGAAAACCAGTTTTTAGTTCCGCAGTTCTTCATAAACTATATACACCAGGCAAAGCTGACTGAAGTGCAGCCACCTTCAGGGTAAACAGCAGCAGGTCATTCATAGGATTCAGCATAGGGCCAGAAAGGACAAGAGGAGTATTATTTTTCCTGAAAGATCAGCAGGGGAAATCTATATAAAACTATAAACTGCTAGGCTGTAGCCACAGTGGAACAGTGCAGGATAGGCAAACAGAAAAGATAGGATGAGAAGGAGAGGATAGCAAAGAAAAAACATTATATTGTTCCATATAGCTAGCTCATTCACAATGCATTCACTAGCTAGCATAGCTGGCTAGCTCACAACACACCGCATCTTAGCACCACAGAGATCCTCTGCTTGCTGCAGGTAGGCAGGCCTGTTCCTTTTCAGCAACAGCAGGGTCTACCCAAGCATGTATGATCAACTTATCACAAAAGCAATCAGGCATTAATTTGGTCAGTCATTCCTGTGACAGCAAATCCAGTTCTCCAACTAGACTATTTGACACAAGACTCTGGCTAAACTGAAGGACAGAAGAAAATCCCTCAAAACACACCCATCTACAGAAGTAGAACAATTTAAATATTGGCCCATTCACATGTCCTTTTTTTTTTTTTTTTTTTTAAGAAAAGGTTACCCAAGAGTTAAGTGGAACTAAAAATAAAAAGCATCAAAAAATTAAATCGGGTCTTCCAGGCACTAATAATAATAAGACCGCCCACCCTCCAATCTTTCTCATTTAGAAGAGTATTTATTTGGAGTTACTATTAGGCTGCTGCATGCACTGCGTGTATGCTACTTCACTAAAGAGCAGCCCTTTTGAAGCATCACTTGACTTTGTTTTAAATATCTTTCTACAGTTTCCATTTTAGCTCTGTGAGACGATTATTTTCTCTCACCAAACCGAAGTTTTACAGCAGTTGAAAATGCTGATGGCTTAACTGGTTCCCTTTTTTTTTTTTTTTTTTTTTTTCCCTCCTCCCCCCCCCCTTCACAGCAGCCCTGAGGGGTTTTAACTCTTTCTGCAGCACTGAAATCCTGCTTTTGGAGTTCAATGTTTAACTCGCGCTGGGAGACTCATAAATATTCGGAGTCACTCTCTCCCTCTCTGTTTGATTAGGAAATGAGCCTTTAACTCAATGTAATCCCCAAGCCATTAACAAAAAAGCCCTCAACAGCTCCACTATTAGAATTTCACTCCTAACCCACAGAGGATTGAATTAGATTAACATAACTACCCGCAATCTGAGTTTATTTTCTGTGCCAGATAGAAATGTGTCTTCAGGAAAGGAAAAGAAGAGAGAAGGAGAGCAAGCATAGCATAATGAAATGTAAAAATAGAGAGATGAGAAATAGATGGACAGACGCACAGGTGAAGTGAAAAAAGAGGTAAGAGAGAGCAAGAGAGAGTGAGCTACACAATCTTTAATAACTGGCTGCTGGCTTTGGGGGTTTTATTCAGAAGGCCCCTAAAAACACAGAATTGTTTCAAGAGGTTTGTGGGGGTTTTTTTCTGGTGTTTACTTCATATTCTCGGGGATTTACAGTGAGACACCTGAGCATGCTGCACTCCAGACACCTGTGCAGCAGATTTGGCACAGGTTTTATTTATAATTCCCAAGAGATGTCATACTCAGCAATGCAAGGAGGGGCATGAAGAGAATCTGCATGTCAATCATTACTTTGCAGTCAAAGAAACAAATAAACTCACATGAAACAAAAGGTGTTTGTTGTTTGGGTTTTTAAGGATTGGAAAAGAAAATAAAAAAAAAAAAAAATGCTGCAGCCCTCTGACAAACTACACTGTGTAGAATAAGTCAGTTTGGTGGTTGATAGGTGTTTAGTACACAAAACCTGAAACACTAGTAAAGCAGAAACTGAACAACAAAGATTTCCTTCCACGTAACGCATCAAAGTCTTCCCTCTAATCCCAGATAGCTTTAAAATCAAAGTGACCCCATAAACCATCGACTACAAGACAGTAGATGCTTGGTTATTTTTTCTAAATGCAGTAATCAAATGATACGGCAGGTTTAGCAGGGGAAAAGACCCATATGAGGCTGAAAGAGAAGCATGAAGTCCAGCAATTACGTGGACACAGCTACTGATTAGTCCAAACAAATTCTTAGGTCTAAATCTTTTCTAGTTTTATACTTGGAGGACTTCTTTGGGAATGCTTGGGTTTCTTCAAAAATGTATGGTAAATGAGTTTTTGCAGTAATTCCCAAGAATAATCATGCTGATATTTTTGTGTAGAGAAGAAAAAGATTCTATTTTTATTTTTCAAGCAATAAGATGTCTCTTGGTTTTCAATTTTTAGGGGGACCTTGGACCAGTTATATGATAGATTCTTTGTTATTTACAGAGTCAGCAATCTTGTTTCTTTAATGCCTTTCAGAAAAATTTTCTTTCCCTTTATTACACAATAACATTGCATTGTCACAGACAGGAAATAAATGTAATATCATGCCAAAACAAACAGAAAAGGAACTTTAATTTAAACAAGTAAAGCAAAAAGCCTTAATAACCAAAATGAAGCTTCCTATAATGAGAATGGTCAGGCTGCCAGTTTTGTTTTATCTGGGGGGAGGGGAGCTTCATAGCAAATGGTGTACTGTAATGACCATTTTGGGCATTATTTGTGTATGTAAATTCAATGTGTTTATCCATATTGTCCTAAAAGCCTCCCTTATATCTAGAATTCTATCTGAAAGATAGAATGCTTTTATCAGTAGTTAGGAAGAATAAATTTTTAGTCATTATTTTTTGCTCCTAGAACTGAAGTCAAAAACTTTGAGTATTATAAAATGTACATCAAAGAAATGCAAAATAAAGAACAAGATTATTTGTCACTTTCCTACAGTCAGTCCAAGCAACTCAGCTATGATGTATTTCTTAGGACTTGATATTTTAACTGTGAGACAGCTCTGGTTTTATTATTCTATTTTTATTAGACACTTGTTCCTTCAAATTATTTTAAGTTTAGCTTCATTTTATTTGTTGTTTCTTTAAAAAGTGGTAAATTGGGGGGTGTATGTGTGTGTAAGTTTTTATAGCATATACATAATGAGAAATGTATACTAGAAAACTTAACATATCAAAATTAAAAATTGTAACATTGGCATTTTTTGGCGGGGTAGACATTATAAGTACAAGAAATCAGGAGAATTTTTCTATACTTAAAAATACACATAAAACCTAAATTTTATAAGAGATAGAACCCAAACATCTGAGGCAAAAATACGAAACATAAAAAACCACTTGTGTTTTGACAAAAATGTTATGCTAAAAGCTATTGATAAAAAACAATTTCTGACTAATTATTGTCTTCCCTCGCTTCATTTTTCTGTTAAAAAATACTCCAAAAATATATCATTATTTGAACTTTCTGCATTTTGGCCATTTTAAAGCAAACAGATTGTTGGTGATGAGAGAGTAAGTTCCTTCTTTGATTGTCACTGAGCCAACTTTGCAAAGACTTGCACCCCTCTTTTGTCATTGACGAGACTTCTGTTGCTTTGGGACTTTTAAAATTAAAGAAACATCAACTGCTCAATGCTAAATGCACTCAGTAAAAGCAAAATTTCATTTCATCTCCCTGCTAAGAGAAGGTTTGCTATGAAGCTCTGTGTGTGAGGGGGTGTTGTTTGAGTTTTTTTTTTTTAATAGCGGAAAGGGTGTCATTTGGTTCTTTTAAGACAGGACTGCTGAAGTTTCCAGGTTTGCTTTTACCAGCATGGGATAAATAGCACCTGTCCTTGGTAAGCCCTTAAGCAGAGTTACGTTATGCATTGACCTTTTTGGAATGCCAGCAAACCTGACCCTTTCTATTCCCAAAACAAAACTGTTTCACTCAAACTTTCATTTGCTTATTTCCAGAGAAAAAAAAAAGCCACTCTCAATTAGCGAAACCGCCTGATTTCTACAAAGTTCTGAACCAACTCCTCTCCTTGTGGGTCACACTGACCTTCCTTTGACAGTGTGAAAACAGAAAACAAAAAATTCAATTACCACCTTTAACCATATTAAGATGCTGCCATAATTTTTATCCCAGATAAAAAGATTGGTGCAGAGCAACATTTGGCTCAAAAACTCAACCCCAAAACCAACCTTATAAATGCAATAAAAGGTATAAGTTCGCTACTTACATGCTGCGGGCTGAGAGATGAAGCTTGAGGCTGGAGTAGAATTTCCCTTGCCCTCAGGTGTTTCTAATTGCTGATTAAATATCTTTTGGTTCCGCCTGCACCAGCCGACAGTCCCCTCTGCGTCTCTGCCTCTCTTTGTGACTAGGACACAGTACTCCGAGTCCCAACCTATAAATAGATCCCAGCTCTGTGATTGATATAACAGGCAGCTGACAAAAAAAAAAAAAAAAAAAAAAAAAGAAAAAAAAAAAAAAAAAAGAACCAGGTCGTAAGCAAAGAGGCAAAAAGCTGGGCTTTTAACTCTGCACTGTGCCCAGGGAGGAGTCCCCCACAGTCACCCGTGGGCATCAGAAAGAGAAAGTGCAAGGCAATTACTTTCCCAGCAGCATTACAGCAACTTCAGGCACGTAAAGCGAATGAACACAATTCAATGCACAGAGAAGGAGAGAGAAAACACAACTGGCAGATTGCATCCAAGTCTTTTGCAATCTAACAAAAATAATTGCCATTTTAAGAACAAGTTAAGGATTCTGACAGAATGAGAGAAGAGTTCAAAGTTGAGTTCTGAGGGTTGGTCCAGGCATGCTTGTATTTCTGCTGCAGAGTAAACTAGGACTAGTGGGTAGGTTAGCAATTTAATAACTCATCAGTCTGCTTAGGGTCTCTGCCCACAAACGCTATTTGATGAGGCTGTTCCTGAAAACAAAACTGAGGGCACTGATGGGTACCTCCCCTATTGACTCAGCTCTTAGCTGAGTTACTTAGCTCTCAAGGATTTGAACCATCATTTCTTCTCACATCCTTGACTGCCAGGAGAAAATTAATGTTACAGATATCAGCAAAGGTCTCTTGCAAAGACTAAGCTGGGAGTCCAACATCTGGGCAATGACCCTAGTTATCCTCTAGTTTTGTCCTGCTCTGGCAGGGGGTTTGGACTCTACGATCTTCAGAGGTCCCTTCCAACCCCTAACATTCTGTGATTCTGTGACTTGAGAGAATGCACCAGGAATGCTTCTGCCCTAGTTCCCATTAATAGATGTAGGGGTTTCCCTGGTCCTATGTTTTTCCATATCTAACCTCTACAGGTTCTCCTGTTAAAGCCACAGCCAGGCCAGGCCAAAAGCTTTTCCAGGTGGCAGCTGGTTCTCCAAGCCTTTGCCATCTCCCAGATATTCAGGATCTCCAGTAGAACCTTGGTGGCTATGCAATTTCATAGCAAACAGACTCAAAGGCAGCTCCTGATGAATACCAGGAGAAGGGTGGGGAAGGAGAGAACAGTAGAACAGTAGGCACAGAAGAAAAACAGCTTTTGCTACACTGCTACCTTTGGCAGTATCTACTACAATCATCCCTAGCATCATGCTCAGCTCTGCAGGCAAAAGTACTAGTGCAGACAGAGTACCAAATCTACCCTCCTTCTTTTCAACCTATTGCTAGTCTTGGTTGAGTTGAGCTGGTAAAGAAATGCTGAACTCATAAAGAGCAGGATAAAATCCTCAGGCACCAAGCCCATGCTGAACTCCATGGCTCAGTGGCTAACAGTACCTGAACTATTTAAGCTAGTTTAGGCATGTCCACACTGCACTGCAGCTGCTACTCTTGCTGGAATAAAGAAATTTAATTCAACAGCAGCAGCTATCCTAAAGCAAGTCAAGGACCCACCACATCATAGCCTAAGTCTCAGTTCAACTGCAGCCATAGATTATATGGGAAGATAAAGTAATTTTTTCTTTTTTGGGCCAAATCCTTCCGTATGCATAATTCACCTCTTGTCAATATGTTTTGTGTCTAAACTGGTAGGATTTAGTAATGAGAGTTTTTTTAAAAATGCCCTTCTTTCAGGGCAGGGGACTGATGAAGCACTGGGCAAAGACTCATGACATGTAGACATTTTCCTCAGTTGAACTACTTCCCTGTGTGAAGTCTGTCTTTACCAGTTTACTACTGCTGCATATCCCACAGCTTTAAAAAGCAGAAACAACAGTACTTAACACTGCACTTTAAAGCACTTTGATACAGATGAAGATGTTCAAATGAAGAGGGGGGGAAAACAAAAGTATCTGATAGGCTGAGCTCCAGTGTGGAAACACACCCTCAATTAGCTGCAGGATTATGGTTCTTCACCTTAACCTTGTTGAGTCAGATCTCAAATAAAATTTACCTGGCTAGACAAAGAAAATTTTTAATTCTGCCCTCTCATTTAGGCTGGCTAGTACAAGATATTTTGGGCTTTAACATAGAGAGCTCTAAAACATTCTTCCCTTCCCATTGCCATTAGAAGGAATTTTAGAAGCTCAGTATACAAAATAATCAGGCTGAGGCATAGCAGATCAAGGTCCCAAAGCAGGGACATCTAAATCCATCAGTCACGTTTGAAAAATTCAGCTTTAACAAAGGCATAGTCACATGAATCCTGAACATGTTACCACTGTCAGACTGGTTTTTGCCATTCTATATTGTTGACATCTAAAGTTCTTCAAATACTGCTCTGTAAAGCCTTGTATTGTATAGAACAGCATCATCCCTGCCCCATTACATTGCCATGGACCAAACTGAAGACCAGGGAAATGCCACAATGTCATCTAGGACTACAAGGACACTTTGAGCACATCTCAGTTGGATAGCTGGGAAGCTCTATTCAATTCTCAGGTCCTGTGCTTATGATTGGGATCCCATATGCACAGTGGAGCAAGACCTAGGCATACATTAGTCCCCCATCCTTCCACTTTCTACCTGGAGGATGAAGGGATGAGGACTTGCCAGCATGCCACAGTTTGTAATGGATGAACCAACATTCCTCCATCCTTCCTCTCTGCCTTTAGAAAGCAGGATGTATGACCTTAGCTGCATCCCACTTGAGTACCAAGGAATCCAGAGAAGATCTGCTTTAGATAACACTTCAAACACAAGTACCCTAACCCTACTGACAGCACCCCAGTGCACAAAAACCACTTAATTCCAACCTTCAGGCTTAGGGTGAAGCAGGGAAAGAATCTAGCAGTAGAGGCTATAAGACAGAATGCCCATTTCAGAAGATGGGGGGGGAATTAAAAATGCCAAAAGATTTCAAAAGCACACTCAGATACATTAAAAAAAAAAAAAAAAAAAAATCAATGTCAGTGACTTGTAGACTGTATAAAGGCTCAAGTCTTCCCTTGAGGTACCCCACATAGAAGACATTTTGAAGTGCAATTGCAGCTTTACAGTCTTTTCTACTTGTTGTTTGGGAAGGTATTTTTTAAAATGTTTTTTTGCTAGGGCCACTTTCATCATAAGCCTGTATTTCAGTTTCACATTCTCAAGTTTATGGCAGAGGTAAAGTTTTAGTGCTTAATTTTCTTCAAACACAAAGAGTTTTGAGCTTTGCACAAATAAATCTGGGTAAAATTTGCTCAGCTGCATACAAGCTATTATAGAAGAATACAAAATGCACTTTCCCTCTAATGACAGAAGCAAATAAAAATTCACAGCTACCCTTTTTAGATAGGAACATGTCAAAAAGTGTTGAAGCTTGAAAATACTTGTCCAGTCAACGGCATCTTCCACTTACCCCCATCTGCACATTAAACCACACAGATAATCTTTGTCCCTTCTCCCACGAGCTTCAAGATGTTTCTGTGTACATCTGATTCATGTGCCACAAGTTTAGAGCTCAGGACCACTGCTGCTTTTATATCAGGAAATATAGGCATGAATATAAGTTTTAAAAAATAAACTGAAAATCAGCTCTGCAGTTTCCAAGGCTAGCCACAAACTAAGAAGAATATTTGCTAACACACAACAAAAAATTTCTTTGGCAGAGTCACACTACTTTGAAAGAGTTTCACAAACCCAATATTCCAGGACAGCTGCATTAAGTGCCCTGATTTAGTGAGGTGTGAATTGTACAGATTCAAAACAGGGACTACTAAAACACCAAAAAAAATACTAACAAATGATAACTCTTTTCACAAAAAGGAAAACAATGAAAAAAAAAAAAAAAAAAAAAAAAAAAGGCAAAAAACACCACAACAACAAAAACCTTCTTCCAAGACTGTGAAAATAACTAGATAAGGAATAAAAGATAAACAAAGGGAAAAGTTTGAGTAGCAATGCTCTTCTGGATCCTTAGTACACATAATGACTCTTAGATCTGATTTAACACCTAGTTAAATACACTATGCATTTTGATACAAAGCATGTACTCCAAAAAATCAGCAAATGCTCAAGAAGGAAATGCTGATATTATTGCTAGGAGTTTAGCTGGTTTATTTCCTTAGTTGATTTTAGTGATGCAAACTTTGTATTACTTCACTGTTCTCTTTCTGTGCAACCAATATCCATAGAAGGATATTTTTTTGGCCCATGCTGAACCCAAAGTCCATACGTGTGCATCCAGTTCTTTCATGTACTCTCAAGGATGGTGCATGCCATGCTGCTATGTCAAGTCTTCGTCATCACCGGAGGAAGTGCTCAGTTAATATACTTGTAGACTTTGCTCCTTCTTTAGCTCCTATATATTTTACTATTTTTCAGAAGTGTGAAAAATGCTAAGATTTTAACAGAAGTCCCCTACCAGATTTATGCATACCAGCCAAAGATATTAACACACTCTAGCTGCCTACCAGCTGGACATTAGAACTGTGCTTTTGCCAAGAAAGGTTGGATGAAATGATCCTTGAAGTCCCTTCCAACCTGATATTCTGAGAATCAATGATTCTTTGAAAAGCTCTTTGACAGAAAGGAACCTGCAAAAGCTTTCTAAACAGCTTCAAGCAAAGCACATTAAGTTAGGACTAAGGACCTTTCCTCAATTAGGCAGCACCCAAATCTAATCTTCCATTTTCAGAGCTGCAGGTAGAGAAAAGTCTTCACCTGGCATAGCTATTTGCAGACTTAGGCTGTGAAGAGGCACCATTTGTGGCTGCTCAGCAGAGGTTATGCCATTGGCTTTAACAAGATCTAGAGCAAGCACAGAATAATGACATTCTCATTTTTCTGAGTCCACCAGTAATAACAACGTACTAATGAAAATAGCTTGGCCTGAACAACAATACACATACCAAAGGGCATTCAGAGACTATCCAGAGCAAGCATTCAGGTTCTACGTGTGCACACAGAAATAAAAACTGTAAGGATTTAACTAAGCCTGCAAGCACTAGGACAATCATATGCCACATTACATTTAAACACACAATCCTTGCCAGTCTATCATGTACAGTATGATAACAGAGTCCACTCTCCCCTCACCTCATGTAGATCCCTCCTAAACTTCCGCTTCTCCTGCAGAGCCTTTTCCTTAATGGTCTTCTATGTTTACACCCAGCAAAAAGCAACAAAATAGAATAAGACTTCTTGGATGTACTCCTACCTAAATTGTGTAAACACGATAGTCTCTTGCTGGAAAGCACCAACACTGGCCCATGAATGCCATCATTTGGGGCAGGCACCTTTTGCACTTCCTGCTTGTTGCAGATGCTTAGCAGAAACCCATTGCTGTTGTTGTACCACTTGTTTAGGACCTTGTTTAGCACCAGCAAGTCCACACCTGTGCTGGAAGGGCATTAGCTGTGCACTCAGAGCGATCTTAAAGCAGCCCTGCAGCCTACTAAGGTCAGCTTCAGGCAAGAGATACTGTTTCATGTTCTCAGTGACCTTGGCCATAGTGGTGAGGGAGAGGAAGCATGGTAACTGTCATAATAAAGCTTGTAGTAATTTTGATAGCAGAAGGAGGAGGACAATGTGAGATTTAAAGCAGTTCTGGTGCCAGATAAAATAAAGAACAGGACTGTAAGAAACAGGTTCCCCTTGGGTTTTTGTTTTTGTTTTGTTTTTAATTCAGATTCCTTCAGACAATTTCTACAAAACCCAAACAACTACATTACAACCACAGACAGGCCTAACCTTGATGTCTGGCTCCAGATCTAAACTCCTTACCGCCAGACTGTTAGCTCAGCTCCCCATTAAAAAACATCACCATTTTCCAAATGCATGTGTCAGGGGGGTTATTACTGCTCTCTTTTCTCCTCTCCAAGGAGAGGCTCCATACTGTTTGATTGTGTGCCTTGCTCAATTAAGATATATTTTTAAATAAATAAATAACAGCAAATAAGTGATGAAGTTCCTCAAAGGAAGGGGATGTTCCTGGCCACAGACACCCAGGTGAGGAATAAGGCTTGCCAGGAGACGACCTTGGCATGCAAGGTGAGGGGTTTCAGGGCTGCTCACCTGCTTCCATTCCCACTGCGAATATGCCTGCAGGTCAGTACAACCCAGCAGAGCTCTCAGAGGAAAGCACGGTGCTGTACAAGTTCCTCAGCCTCTGAAGTGAGGAAATAAGAGAAATTCTGCAGTGGGTCTCTTGTGAGCCCACCCCTCCCCCAGAGCAACACCACTGATGTCCTGTCCTTCCTCTTCCAGTCAAGTTAACTGTGTGTGAAAAGTCCTTACACTTGACATGAGGTTGGGACTCTTACTGGTCTGAAGAAGGCGGCACAGCTCTCAACCCTGTCAAAAATATCATCACCAGCCAAGTGTCACTCGCCATATCCACATTAGGTGTCTGTGGAGAGGTGCTGGCTGTGGGGTGGCTGTAGGGCAGCCTCTGTGAGGACGGGACAGAGCTGAGCCATTCTGGACATAGCTGGTTCCAGCCAGTTCAAACTGACCCACCACAGGGCACAACTGAGCCCTGCAGACAGGGGTGGTGGCACCTGGGGGAAAACATTTAAAAAAGGACACAAAACACTGTACAGGCAGTGAAGTGTGAGAAATGGCCCCACAGACACCCATGTCAGAGCAGAAGGAGGGGAGAATGTGCTCCAGGTGCCAGAACAGATGGTCCCCTGCAGCCCCTGCAGAGACCACGGTGGAGCGGGTGGATATTTCCTGAAGGAACTGCAGCTTGCAGCTGCAAGGTCAGACCACTACACTAGATCACAGTAGACAAAAAACGCCTGCTTCATTCAGTAGCTCTCCCTCTGCCCCCGAGACACAGCCAAGCAAGTGCTCCCAGCCGGGTGATCTCTGGCTGATGCTGCCAAGGGCTCCTGTGCCAGGCAGGATACACCACAGGGACAGGTAGGAGGAGACAAGCCATCAAAAATAACCCTGAACAGTACTGGAAACTGTCTTGTAACTGTGGGAGAGACTACTTGGCCCACGCAGATCACACCAAAACCCTACCTACAACTGCTGACTGATAAGGGAGTTAAACCATCGTATTTAGGAGGCACTTGAGGGCACACATGACTTTCACAGACATAGCAATGTGTATGCAGATGTCTGCCTCAATTCCCTCACTGGCACTGAAGTTCTGCAACCACAGTATCGCTCCTTCACTGTGGGTAAATCAAACATGAAATGGCAGGCTAAACATTACCCTCACAGAAGCCTCTCCAGCACATAAAGCTACAGCAAGGTGCACTTGCACCCTGAGGGGAACTGAGATCTACATTTCCAGATAATGCCTCTGAGCTCCGTGCCATCTAAAATCACTTCTGAGCCCACTCTGTAGCTGCCAGCCCCTTGGCAAAGAGCTGTAAGCCCTTGTAATGTGTTGAACAGGCACAGATCCAGGTAAAATCCCCCCCTCCTTTGTCTCTCTTTCTTCAGGACAACCACAGCAAGTTCTGCTGAACTTTGGTTCAGCTTCTCCCTCTTCACTGCAATTCTGCTGCAAGTCTCCTCAGCCTCCTCACCCCATCACCTCGAATCCTTCCTCATCTCAGTACTGCCAGTCACCTCTGAAAGCTCTCCTGACCCAGACCCTTCCCACCCTGCAGTTTGAAACACTTCAAAACTCAGAGCATTTCCTCTCCAAGAAAGTGGAGAGAGGGAAGGAAAAAAGGGCAGAAGCCTTTTCTTTGAATGTAGTTACCCATATTTACAAGAAAGAAGGGCTTTGAAGAAGGATTTAGTGTTCCCTTCCTCTGCTCCCCAGGCAGCCAGAAACTCATTTCCCCCGCACTGAGCTCATCCCAGCTGAAGGAGCAAGGCTACAGCACACACAGAGAAGGGCCATCAGTACTGCTACTGAGATTTACCGCTTGTTTCAGTCACTCAGGATTTGTTTTGAGGATGCTTTGCACTGTGAGGCCGTGAAGGAAAGGCTGCACACACAGTCCCAGCAGAGAGGTGGCAGTGCCAGGGAGTGCCAGGATAACGTGTCTGGTGCTCAGGCAACTGCCCCCTCAGCCAGCTGGAACTTCATGCCTGCTGGACTAAGAAGGAGCCAAAAACGAAACAGTTCTTTACCAGCAGTCTTGGCATGTGCCAGAGACAGCATCCCCCTTGCAATGCCAGTGAGGGCCTGGTGCACCAGTGCCTGCCCCCTACCCCCTCCTCACCCTCTCCCTGCAGCCCTGGAAGATCTGTGGGCCACTTCTGGGCACAAAAGTGCCCCGCAGCTCACTACAGAAATTCAAAGCTGCTGGAATCCGAGCTGAAGCTCAGGTATAGCACAGTCCACAACAAGCTATACTGTCCTTTGCCCTCCCCTCCTCCTCCTCACCCCCCACCTACCCCCTGTAAAAAGATGTTGCATTCACTGAGGCTTAACAGTGGGGGGGTGGGGGGGTGAATCTCTGTCAAATTCTTAACCTCAAGTGGATTTACCCAAAGCCCCTTGGAAACAGCTGCTTGAGGAAGGTTTCTGTTGAGTTCCTGTTTCAGATGTAGATATTTGGTTGCTCAGTCCCTTGATGCTGCAAGTCTGTGCTCTTGCCACACCTGGACCTGTTTTCGCCTGGAATAACCAGTCCCTTCCATCACTTCTGCCTACGGCTCTACTGCTGCTGGGAGGTGAGGCCCAGCTCCTCACCAGTCTCCTCCCTCGAGGAATGTGTCATGAGCATGGCCTCACACATACGCCTTCTCACAAGGCCTGACTGTGACTTCCCACTGAGCGGAAGATCTAAAACAATCACTGTAGCTTCTTCCCTGACACACCACGTACCACACACATACCACGTACCACACTGCTCTCCTGTTCTCACAAGCTTGGAAAAAAAAAAAAAAAACAAACCCATTAATAAATCAGAAGCTTTCTTCAGCACCTCTGTCCAACACTAAGCTCTGTGCAAGATGTGGTGGGTTCAGTCCTCTGCATCTTTGCGAGGCAGGGCAACAGCATCAGAGCACTTTGCAGTCACATAACATAAACTCCAGGAGAAGCAGCCCCAGTTTTACGGCACACAGCAAACAAGGGTATGTCAGCAAAACAGCTATTCAGGGCTACTTCAGCATGCTCTGAATGAGCTGGTTGGAATTTTGGCAGAAAGATAGCCTCATTCATATGGACACTATATCCACGGGAGAACCAGGCCATATTAATTCAAATGGAGAGCAGCACGAGGCTGTATCTAAGCTGAGTTATCATTGCATGGTGCTCTCCTGTGCTCTGTAAATAGCATAAACAGAAGTGGCATAAACAAAACCAGACCCTCTCTGTCTTGAATATATCCTTTACCTTGCCCTGACATCCTGGGATTCATTTGCCTGGTGAAATCCCATGGAAACTTCCAGGAGAGACTGCCTTCTGCTCTTTGGAAGCTTCTGCACTAGAGTTGTTGCCCTATATTTGTGTCAGTCTTCCAGGGAAGTTTCTTTTTGCCACATTATCAGATGATACAATTCACATTTTTAAATTTGTAGAAATGAGACATTAGAAAACACACAGCCTGCAGAAATTTTTTCATGTGTCCTTCTGAAGCTTCCAAAAAAAAAAAAAAAACCCCACAAACTTATGTTAAAAAATAAGTTACCATATTCTTCAATTTCTCACTGATCACTAGCTCACATCCAGGCAGGTAGAAAAGATCTGATCTGGAGACAGGTGGACTGCTGGTTGTAACCATAGGACATTTCCTATTTCTTGGCTGTATCATCAGATTCACCAAGAAAACACTTGCCAAAAGCTTGGTCATTCTTTTATGAAATTTAATGAAATGCCACGTTTTGGAGGAATTATTTGGAAATCTCCTTCAAAAATTCAGAAATTATTACTGACTCTAGAAAACTTTAATCAAAAAGCAAACAAACAAGACTTAACACTGAAAGCCACAGTACCAGGAAGAAGGTCCTTGTCCTGAACTGCTCATTGATTCCCTCCTTCAAAGGTGATTGTTAAGCCAAGTTCTCCATAAATGCAAACTCTTATTTCACCTCCTCCTTCAGAATGTGTGAGTCTCTGCAGAGAAATGTCTTCGCATTACTACATGTTTGTGAAATGCTGCCTGTTCCCCTTGCAAATGTTGTTGAGTCACGAAGATGGACAGCCTCAGTGGTCCATGTAAAGGCAAGATTACAAGCAAAATCCATCCAGCCACTACCTTTATTTCATGGTACAGAACTAGCAAAAAGTAAGGAAGTTCCCTGACAAAATGTCATTAAGGCTGTGCCATGACAGAGGTGATTACAGAGCTACTGTTCATCCCTGAGTTAGTTTGTGTTTCCAGATGCCTCATAAAAGGTAATTTTTACTACAACTAATTACAGACACACTATGGTGACTCCCCAGCCAAACTTGTAACCCTTTTATGTTATTGTTGTTGTTATTATTATTATAAACAGCATTCAAAACCTGGACCCTTTGACACTAAACACCAAGCATCTGCAAATATGCAAATACGGTCTCTACTGCAAATACTTTGCAATTTGAGGCTTGGTCTGCATCATTTTTATATAAATAAAACTATCCCACTTCAGAGGAATGATTTTATAAGAATACTGCACTAAACAAAACTATATAACTATAACCACATTTATGTTAGTCTAGCTCATATCTCCAAAGAAGCTATGCTGAACTAAGTATGTCATACCAAAGTAATATTCATGCCAGAACTGCACCAGTTTAAGTATACTGGGATCCAAAATCACAGTGAAACCAGTACTGAAACAGTATAGTATAATGAAAACTGGGGCACACATAAGTTAGAGGGCAGAAGATACAGTAAGTACAGACATCAGCAGTTTCACATCTGCACCTCAACTTACCTCTTGAAAGAATCTTCTACTGAAATTTGAGTGTGTATTGCCTTCTCACGTACCTGAAACAAAGATGTCTCGTTTCCAATGGTTTTTCTCTCTTGTATTTGACTGGCTTTTTGACTGTGTTATACTGAGGCTGCAACGTTACTCACCTCTTATTGAATTCCAAGGAATCCAGATATATAAGAAGCATTATGAATGTCCAGAAAGAAGGAAGCTTGTGCCTTACTAGTCACTAGAGAATCTGCAAGAGACACTGGCCAACCAATGGGTCCTCTGATGCACACACAGTGAGATGTCAGCCTCAACTGAACTCTTCTGTAATTGGGGCATTTGGACAGTCCCTGTCCCATGTGGATTTCCTGGACTCTAATAAGAGTGAGCTCATTCTGCAGTCTTTTCCTAAGGGATAATAATAAGGTCTGCCTCCTCTACCTGTCACCTATTTCATGAAACTTGCATGAACTTAATACGTTTCAGACTTCTGACTGGGTGCAAAATATATTTGAAATTAGATAAGTTCAACAGTTACACAAACTCACCCAGTACAATCACATACACAGTAGCCCCTTAGAAAAGCAGGCTTAATAATAGATTTTAGTTAAACTGACAATGCAGTTTTCTAAGGAACATAATGTTGCAATACAATCTGTATTTCATTTTCTTTAAAAACCAACCAAACCAGAACCAACCAAAAAAACCCCAACCAAACAAAACCCCACCAAACAAACAAAAAACCCTCACCTCACTTTCAAACTAAAAAGAGTTGCAGGAGCTCTCACCTGTGCAGTGCTCAGCTTCATCCTGCTTCACTCTTCTTGTGCTGCCACACCCCTCCTTGCTGATGAGCATATCCCACCTCAACCCTGCTCTACCTTACATGCAGCATAGGAAGAGGACAGGCAAGGGCTCCGTGAGTGCTCCTGGACTCTATGATCAGTGGCAGATTTAGGGACAACAGTTTCCTTGGCCCCCAGCAGAAATGCCTGGGTAACAGCAATCCTTCATATGCTGATAAATTGACACTATCATGCACATACCCCTGGAATTGAAAGCCAAGATATCCTTCCAGGTTTAGTCCTCCTTTGTACCAGTTTCTCTGTTTCAAACCACCTCTCTTCACTGTGGATCTCTTAGGGAAATTGAGGATTTGAAGTGATGATGGTAGGCTGCAACCTCGATAGCTTTTTTCCTTCTGTGTTGTATTAGTCCAAGGAGGCTGGGCAGGTCTTCTGCATGCTCATAATCCAACTTCCTACTAGACATGTTTTGTGGAAGAAAATGTAGCAGCTATGTTCTCTAGAGTGAGATGTCAGGATAAATAGGTCTGGACTGTGTTGTCCCCTATGAGGTATCAATGCTATGTCTTTGTCTTATCACGCCACTCCTCCCCCTTCACAAACCCCAAACACTTTCTCTGAATAATCACAACTGCACTGATTTCTTCCTTCTGCAAGGGAGCCTGGAGCCTGCACTGATATTTTTAGGTAACCCACTTGCTCAGTTTTCTTTCCCCTCTGTGAATAGATTCTTCGCTTATTCTAACTCATACTGCCACACATATTCCTTGTCTCTTTCTTGTGCTGGCACTCTCTCAGAACTGTAAATGCAGCACCTACTGCTTAGGTATAGGAATACACTATCACTTCATGCTGGTTTTTGTGTCTGGGCTCTCCCAGGACTGTACACTCTGACCAGAAGTACAGACCTAGACACCACAAGGAGACTTTGATAGTAGTAAGTGGTTGAAGTATTATGTAGGAAGCCAAGCAAAAATTCCAGTTAGTATTTTCATGATTATTCATCAATGCTGATAAAGATCTCATTCCAAAGGAAGGAGGTAAGAGACCCATCCATCAAAGGAAGGTAACCTACAACTAAAGAAGTTTCTCATCCAAATTCTCTCCTGTTTCAGAGTGACGGCTGGCATAAAATTTCACTACTCTGACATAAGGAGGCTTTGGTGCCAAGTTTGCAGAAGTATGAACAACAAAAACAGTGACAAGGCAGGAGAGGATCAGTCAATGCTTGTTGTGGCTGTGTCCAACCCACGATGCTCCTGACTCAAAGGAGCTTCCCCCTTGGTGCTAACCATATCCTGGTTTCTCTCCTCTTCTACTTCAGGAATCTTAGGAATGTCTTTTTACACGTCTCTTCTTTCAGCCCATGTGCTTTGTCCTACCCAACAGCTTTTTTTTAACTTGTGCTTTCCATTCTTATTCCCAGTATTTTCATTTCCCTTTTATTTTGGCCCATAAACAACCCCCTTCCCCAGCATGTCAACAGCAGTGGGAAGTAACCTAATTAATAGTTCCTTGATAGCCTACCTCCACACAACACACAAGCCCATCCCCCCATTATCCCACTGGCAATTCAACAGCCCTCTCTCAAGAAAGGAAAATATTTCCATACTAATTAATAACAACATAGGGTATTTCTGGGTGGAAGGATCTGGGATTCCCATCTGGGCCTAGCTCTCCCGAGCTCACAGAGCTATTGTACCTCAAAGCACATTTCTTTTTCCAAATCCTTGTGTCATTAACTGTTTACACTGCTCTCTGTATCAAACATCTTTGGTCAGCCTGGCTTGTATGTTCACTGGTATCTTTTCAGTTAAGTTCAGGCTAAATTCCTTCAACACTCAGCCTGCATGTCTCTTTCAGTACATGACACTTGCTCATAAACCCACATTGCTTCCCTTCTCTAGTCTACAGCAGGATTCATGTGATCCAAGGACCTTTCCATGCTGTGGTTCTCAAAGGACACAGATGCTACTAGATCCATTTAAAATGCCTCTCCTACTTGATGACCCCTGATGTCCATTTCACTGTCTTTCTGCCACAACATGTGTAAAAAAAGAAAGCATTGTTTTTGAAGTATTTTTACAGAGGAGTGTTGACTGATCTACATTACAGGGGTTTTTTTCTATATGTAGTAAGGTAGTCCCACTAACTCCTGTCCTCATAGAGGAGAAGGGAAAGGAAGTGCTTCTCTAAGAACTGTGTTCAAAGATGGGCTTCCAAAGAGAGGGAGCATATACGAATTTTGCTGTGCCATCTTGGAATAACAAAAAAGAGAGAGTTGTGTCTCTGGAGGTGACCTGAGCCAACGTGAGTAGTTGCTTCTTCTGCACCACAGGCCAGGAAAAGAATGAAAAACAAAGTGTGGGAAACACTGGTGCTTCTGAAAAAAAAAGAAAAGACAGAGCTCTTCCCAGTGAGAAAAAAAAACCAGAGGTCTATACGATCTATAAGCTCCTTAAAGCTACACAAATAAGCAAGAGCATTTTCCAGAAGCCCTATACAGACAGCACTGTGTTAGAGGACACCAGTATTGAAGTGAGACTTCCAGACTCAATCCCACATGATGTAAGACAACAGTCTGTCTCCAGGGACTGCTAAGTAGCAGAAACACCAGCAGCAGTTATGGAAAGGTTCACAGCAAGCAAGAAGCAGCCCGCAAACATGGGGCCTTCTCCTACACAGAATGAGCTGGAAAAACACTTTCAGATAGCATTTAGATAAAATAAATGCACAGGAAGCATATTTACTAAGCACTGGGCCAGTGAAAGGCATCTTCAAAACAGAGTAATAAGAAAGTAACTGTGAAACAGAATAAAGAAGGGAGATAAGTGAGGTGGCCAACAACTATCCTTGTACAGCAAATCTTAGTGAAGCAAAGCACATGTTTCCACCCACAAGGTTGAAAGAAGGAAGGATGGAAGGAATGATGGAAGAAAGGATCCCTCTTAAAGAAGGAGGAAGAAGGATAGAGACAGAGGCAAATAGGAGGGAGAGTGAGAGGGGCCATAAATTCCCTTCTAATTCCAAATAATTCCGATTACACGGATGAGTAGTTTTCAATCAGAAAGATAATCTCAAAGATAGATGGCAGGATAATTGCTCGTCGGCGCGACGTAAATATTGTGTCGTTTCTATTAATCTCAGCGAATCGGGTGTCAGGGTTGTCACTCATTCATCAAAACAAATTAAAAAAAAAACATATTAAAAAAAGAGAGAAATGCTGGAGGGAGGGGGATGTGTATCCAATAAGCAGCTGAAGGCGTGCAAGGTAATGAATGCTGCTTACATGCTGTTTGTATTTTTTGGTTTATAAAAGCTAAAGGTAACTCAGGCAGTAGGTCTTGATTAACCTCTCGGTAGGGATTGCAAGGGGCACTGCTGCATGGAAAACAGAGCAACGGGGCTGCAGAATGGGGCTGTGGTTGCACAACAGGGGGAAGGAAGTGGACAATATTCACTAGATATTGGGGCTGAATAGTCTGGGCGTTAAAAATAGGCACAAGGTACTGCAGAATCACAGTACCTAGGAGAAAGGTCACAGCATAAAACAAAAGCAGTGCTTCCATCTGCCATGTATAGGAGTGGACAGGGAATGGAGAATGATGTGGGGAGGTTTGCAAGCAGGGCACATGATAATCCTTGGTGCAATTTCCCCACTGTCTGCAGCATGAGAGCATGTCTCTGTCCCACTGCTATGTCCCCTGTCTCCCTAGCATTGCATCCCCAGGCACTGTGCATGCACCTTCCCCTACCCTTGCAACATCCCTGGCCTCAGGCACCCTCCTCAGAGCCCTTTGGTCCTTTGGCCAGTCACTGACTAGTGTATCGGCTTAGTTCATTTTTGCTGGCACAGCAGGACCAACCCCCCCTACCCCCCCCAGTACGCTCCTGGGACCCCTCACCTGCCTGGGAGAGTGCCCTGGTCTGGGACCTCAGTAACAGCTTGGGTCACACACTGGTCAGTCACCAGGGTTTCCCCACTGACTGCACATAGAAGTTCCTCAGGAAGACCCTCATCCTCCTCTGATACCTATTTCCTGAGGGTTGAACACTTCTTTCCCCAAGTTAGGAGCTCTAGCCTTAGCTTCTACATATAGGATTTTTTCTAGCAGATGCTGGACTGAAACTACCACTCACAACACACAGCTGGCACAGCTTTACTGGCGGAGATAAGGTTGGATCAAGCAACCTCAAAGAAAAGGCTCCCCATGCATTTCTCCTTACCCAAGGACAAGTTCACATCTTTCCAAGAGTGGAAACCTTCTATTAGACAGTAGCCTCCAGCCATGCCATCTGTGCTGTAACCAACAAAAGATGGTGAACCAGTCAAGGCTAGATATGTATTTGAACAAATCACTTCCCCAGTAAACTCAGCCATAGGCAGGAAGCAGCTCATAACTGCACAGGGAGGGTCTTCAAGCCAGGACTGTTTGAACCTGCTGCTCACTGCTGTGATACAGTAGGGAGCCTTTCCAGTGCATCACAATCATCTGGAGTCACTGAAGTGGTCACCTTGGTTTACTGTTGCCTATGTAGCATTTTTGTGGGGCTTGAAGAAAACTGTTCCTTTCTCTGCCTGCAGTCTGGAACAGTCAAAACACTGCCTGAAGTTTGTGCTCTGACTGATGTGTCATAAGTACTCTGGGATGAAAAAAATGCGAAGGTATTATGTTTTTAGACCAGACTTAGTTTGTCAACTAAGACAAATTTTGCCCTCCTGAGCTCCAGGAAGAGGCTGACAGGTTTTGGCCGTAAGTTAGCTTAGTGCTTAGTGCCCACTAACACAAGGACCTGAACCAGTGCCCAGGGGCTGTCTTCACTAAATGGATTTGAAAAATGCTAATATTTCATCCTTGGCCATGTCAGCGTTCCTGTTCATTTCCTGCTGCTGTTTGCTAAGTGAACTTATTTATTTTAAAAGCCATTCTATGGGTAGTTCCTGTTGAAAGTTGTAAACAAATTCCCCATAGATGTCCTCATGCCAGGCTATGGCAGAACTGGTCCCAGTGTAGGCCAAGATTTATTAGGATTGAGTGCTGTTCTCACTGCGCAGTCCTCTGGGACAGGGGGAGCAGGGAGACTTGTCCCAGCAATACTTCTAACCTGTCAATCCAGCCAGCAACGCTATATCCGCTGGGGATTTCAGCTGCTTCTGTGATCCTGCCTTATCTCCCTACATCCCCCAGAATGCCCGCCACTCAGTGAAATGTCACTTCTCTCTCCCCTTCTTCCAAGATGGAAGTGAACTTGTGTGCCTGGCAGGGGGGCTGACAGACATGAGCTGAAAGGCTGTCAAGGACCCACTGAAAAGTGGGCAAGCCACACTGTGTCAGATTTCGGGGTCTAACACTGCAGCTTTCTGTCTGGTCTTGGGCTAGCTCTAAATGGGGCCTTTGATAGGCAGCCAGGCAGCTGTCATCACAGGGTCAGCTTCAGAAGCAGGAGGGTATGAGCACCTGGAAAGCACATGCCAGTGAGCAGAGAATAGCAGCAGTATTGTAAGGCTGGGTACTGCAGCGAGCCAGGAATGCCAGGATGAGGGGAGAGTCAAGCACTGGACAATGGGATACACCAAGTGCATCCATCCACAAGTCCTGGAGAAACCTCAGTTTCACCATGACTTCTCAGGGATGAAATGTCCCATAAAACCAGCCTCCTACTAAATCCTCAGTGCTCATTTCTCTCTAAGAAATTAGCCTGAAGGAGGTTCCTCAAGGGGAAAGAGTGCTAGGGCAATTATCTTCAGTTATCACTGAACATAATTTTCTGCTTTCCAAGGCTGGGGACTGTAGCAGCCTTTGACTTCCCCATGGCAAGAGTCAGGGCAACTAAACATGCTTCCCTCCCAGTATGTCACAGCTTTCCCAGTGAGCGTCTGGATGGCACCCTTCTACAAAAGACTGAGCTCATCTATGATGAATGTGAGGGAAGAATAAAATACCACACTGAAGGGAGTCTCCTTGATTCCCTCACTCAAGGGCCTAATCCCTATACCCACACAAGCTGGAGTTACAATTATGAGCTTAATTAATTACAACCATATAAACTATACAAAACTATACATAACGAATCAATTTACAGCTACCAGTTAAGCCAGTGCACTCACTCTGGAATAAGAGTTGGTCCTTTGCTTACTGGACTTCTTTCTTTCAAGGTACTTCTGAAACAGCTTAGTGAGGTAACCAGCTGACAGTGTGGACCTTCAGGTAATGCTTTTTTTTCAGAGACATTCTTGAAAAACCAGCATCTGCAGAGTGAGAGCTCTGTCACAAATGAGAAACTGAATGAAACTGAAAGTGATAGTAAAGACTGAGGAGACTTTTCAGCACGAGACCAGGTCAAAAGCTCAGTCACACCAGGGTATGTGCTAGGACTACTGAAGTATAATATGAGTGACCTGGAAACTGAAAACAGGTGGTAGAAAACTGCAGATGACAGCTTCATTTAAATTAATGAAGGTAAAAGTGGACTGAGAAGAACCTCAGGGTGACAAAGCTGGGTAGAAAGGCAGACAATTGTGAGTGAAATCCAGTGTCAGCCAAAGTTAAGCAATGCACACTGCCCTCAGACAGTGCTTCCATGGGGATGGAATTTCCAAGTGAATACAGGAAATATAGACAGTTCAATGGAAATGACCTTTCACTCTACGATGGTGGCAAGTAAAAGGAAAAGAAAAAAAAAAGCATTCATTCAGATGCACCAGGAAGTGTATACTAAGTGATAACGGATAGGAATTTTTGTCCCATGCTCTACAGTAGCACTATGTCTGTATGCAGGAGAAACCTCTTAGGGGAAATGTCCCTGCCCCCCTTCTTTTTCACTCCTTAAATACTACCATAAGGAGCACAAAGGAACCATGCCCTCAGAGAGAGTTACTATAGTCAGTTAGCATTGAATATCTTGCAGAGAAGAGCAGAAACAAGAGTGCAAACCTGGGAGAGAATAGTGCCTGGAGAATATAGAACATATGAAGCCACATTAATTCATGGGACTTACCTCCACCAGGTAGCATGGAAATTATAGATTAAGCAGGATAAAAAAATGGGATCAGATAGGCATATTAATTATGATGTGATCTATACAGGCTCTCCAGTCCTTCATTCTCTTACTGACAGCAGCCCAAACTTCCTGCAAGAACCTCATAATCGTTTGGGACCATCTACCTTCTCCCATGAAATTAGCATCCTGACAGTCAGAGATTCAGTTAAAACTCAGAGATTGTAATGTCAGAAATTCAGTTAAAGCTGCTAAAACTCTGAATATCAGAGAATAATGGTGCACCCAGCCCCACAGCCCTCAGCCCCTCTGAGAGAGACTCCCGCAGGCTTTATGCATAAATTGGGTGACAACTCATAGAATTGTTAAGGTTGGAAAAGACCTCCGAGATCAAGTCCATCCTTCTGCCCAATACCTCCATGATCACTAGACCATGTCCAAAGCACCTCATCTACACATTTTTTTGAACACCTTCAGGGATAGTGACTCCACCACTTCCCTGGACAGCCTGTTCCAATGCTTACCTGCTTTCAGTAAATAAATTCTTCCTAATATCTAATCTGAACTTCCACTTGTGCAACTTCTGACCATTTCCTCTTGTCCTGTCATTAGTTAACCCCCTTGGCCTGACTGATGAATTTTTTTAGGCTTTGTGTACTGGCACAACAGCTGTTTCTATAGCTAAAATTCCTACAGAAAGAGATGAAAACTGTACAGAGCTGACCCCTGAGTTTGCCAATGCACCACCAGCTGAATCTACTTTATTGGAGAGAAAGCAAAGAATATCCAAAACTGGAGGCTGAAGCCAACCTCAAGTCAGCAGAAAGAGAAAAAGCCCTTATCCCCAAACTCAACTCTTCTAGAGCAACAATCACCCTGGAAAACAGGACTTAGGATCAGGGAGATAATTGGTGCAAACTGGTGTGATAACTTTTATACTTCTACACGTCACCCCACCTAGCTCTATTTCAAGTGCTGGATGGCTCCTTTCAGTGTAACTCCCCTGAGTAACAACCCCCCAGTGTAACCTTCTTCTACACAGACCTCCCTCCTCTGCCTCTCTAGATGATGAGATAGGTGTGGACACCAGAAGCTGCAGCAAGATAAGTCTGCCTTGTTATCCAGAGGCAGATCAACTGCTGGCCATGTGAACCCAGCTTGCAGAGGTCAAGCTGGAAAACACTGCAGGGTACAAAAAGCCATCAAAGGGAAAAATGATAAGCTTCCTTCTCTTCTGATATTTCCCAGCTCTGCCTCACCCTTCCATGACCTTTACAGACTGGAAATGCACTACTGATGAAATCCCTTGTCTTGCACACACAGCATTTCTCACATGATGTAACAGCCCGGGACCAGTGAGCTCCAGTATTTGACAACTGGTCTAGATACAGACTGAACTGAGTAGCAATACCTCATTCAGAGCTTGTTTTAAAAGTGCCTCTTGGACCTGTCCAAATTGGTGCTACCCTACAAAACAGTTTTCACATATATTCCCTTTAACCTTCTTGCTTCTCCCTGCTCCACTGAGGATGGGACAGGCACAGCAGAACCTCTCCAGATGGGCAAGATGCACGGTACATCTCACTCCGAGGAAAGTTCATCCACTTCCCCTCAGCCTATGACAACCTCACCTGACCATTAGAAAGGCCTTGTAGAGACTTCACTGCTGCTTTGAGCAGCTTTGGGGGCATCCATTACCCTGCTCACTGGAAAGCCCACACACAGAGCAGCATGGCACTCAAGGCACCCAGCCATGCAAGAGACATGCAGAACTGCTCTTCCAGGGATGGATTTTCAGAGTCCTCTCACATTACCTCACTGTCCAGAGCTGCCAGCTACAGCTGGTGGGGGGATAGAGGAACATGTTTTACCACATGTCCCAGCTGAACAGGAATATCAGGGGCGTAAAGGAAGAACATCCTGAAGCAATGACCAACACAGTCTAGGCTGGCAACGAGACAGATTCTCCAGCGACGCAAAGGGTGAATGTTAACTTCCAAGAGCCCTACTGCTCCTTTTTGTCTCTCCAATGACAAATAGACAAAACACAGAAAATGAGACCCCACTGTCACAACAAAAGCCTGGGACTCCTAGGCCTGAGCCTGACTCACTTATGTTAACCTGCCTTCTTTCCCTGAGGCCAGTAGCAGATCAAAAAAAGTGCTCCCACTGGCCACCTCTTCCCCTGTCTCAGCCTTATCTCCCTTCTTTCTGGCCTGCCAACAAGGGAATTATCTTTCTAGACTTCTTACAAGATGGAAGTGGACACAGAAAGCTCTCAATATACAGAGGAGCTTTGCAGCTTTGATTACAACTGCCTCATGTAAGCTGCCTGTGGATCACTAATCACAATGCTGACAGGTACGCCTTGAGAGGAATGAGACCAATGTTCCAGGACTCTCACTCTGAGGCTTGCATTAAAAAATGCATTTATTTTTATCAGAACTTCTCGCAAGGAAGAGGGCAGGGCAAATATAGCCTTCCAATGTGCATGAAATTTGCCAGGATTGGAGTAGAGGTCCATTTTCGTCCTCAAGGAAGGGGACAGATACAGAGCAGACAGCATGAGGGAGGATGCCCAACCATGACACCTCAGTGAGAGGCAGAGTGACACTGCATGGGAAAGGGCTTCAAGGCTCCTGAATTCAATCCCTCAGAGATCTTCATTTCTGTGAAATAAACATGCTCACCCAGAGACTGTGATTAGGGAGCTAGTAGCAAGCCTTCAGCTTCATCAGTCATTGCTTAAAGGCAAACTTATGAAGAAATCGCATGCTCTGCCCACCATGCTCTCTCCTAGAACCTGCTTGCCTGTGATGTGCTCTCTCCACCTCAGCATTGCAGCTGAATTACTCTGCCCCTTGTTCCATTCCACCTCTTCACTACCACTTCCATGTCAATTAACCCCCACCTCTTAAGATCCCATCTTCACTCCACCATGAATCTTATCCCTTCCTTCCTGGTTTCTCATGTCCTTTAGTAGCAAATCTGAGGCAGCCAGAAAGCCTTCTCACCCCATCCATACACATTACCAGCTCTTCTGTGCTGGCTGTGAGCTAAGGAAAAAGCAGGTGAAAGTAGCTGACTTTACAGACTATAGGTTTCTCTCTGATCAAAATCCAATAAATTTGGGCCAGTCAGTCTCACCTGTGTCCTTGGGAGAATGATGTAGTGTGTCTCCTTAGAACATATTTTGGGTACACGAAGGAGAAGGTAGTGATTGGGAACAGTCAGTGCAGATATTCCAAGGACAAATCATGCCTGACCAACCTTATTCTCTTCTATGATAAAATGATGGGACTTACAGACAAGGGGAAAGGCATGGAAGCCATTTACCTGACTTCATCAAAGCATTCAAAACTGTTTCCCAGAATGTCTAAAGCTTGATATAAAACCATTATGAATGGACTATAAGATGGGTTAAAAATTCATTGGATGACCAGGCACAGAGGGCAATGTTTATACACTACTTGGAGGCCAGTAATGATGTATACAGGCGTGTATCCTGGGACCTGTCCTCTTTAACATCTGTATCAGTGACCTAGAGGCTTCAAAAAAGCACACTCTTACCAAGTTTGCACTTGATGCCAAACTGGGGGGACTATTTGATATGCTCAAGGCAGGGCTGCCATCCAGAATAGAACATAGAAACATAGATATGTCTGGGTTGGAAGGGACCTCTAGAGGTCACCTAGTCCAAACTCTGCTGAGAGCAGGGACATCCTCAACTAGAGCAGGTTGCTCAGAGGTCTGTCCAGCCTCACCCTGAGTGTCTCCAGGGATGGGGCTTCAACCACCTCCTTAGGCAATCTGTTCCAGTGCTCCACCACTCTCAAGGTAAAGAACTTTCTCCTTATTTCTCATGTAAATCCACTCCTTTCCATTTTAAAACCATTGCCCCATGTCCTTTCATTACAGGCCTTTGTAAACAGGCCCTCTCCTATCTTTCTATAAGCTCCCTTCAGGTACTGGAAGGTGGCTATTAGGTCTCCTCAGAGCCTTCTCCAGAATGAACAATCCCATCTCCCTCAGCCTGTCCTCCTAGGAGAGGTGCTCCAGCCCCCTGATCATCCTTGTGGCCTTCTCTGGACCCGCTCCATCAGGTCCATGTCCTTCCTGTGCTGAGGGCTCCAGAGCTGGATGCAGTATTCCAGGTGAGG